>NW_021026547.1:448844-482157 GCF_004153795.1 Camellia sinensis | reverse complement strand
GTCATTGAGAGTGCTGGCTGAGTGTCAGATAGCCGAGGCAGACTGGCAGCAGAGCAGATTTGAGGAACTCATGCTCTTTGATGAAAGAAGACTGAAACCACTGTAACATGTTCAAGGTTATCAACGAAGAATTGCCAGGGCTTTCAACAAGAAGGTTAAGTCCAGGAATTTGAAGGAATGAGATTTGGTGCTCAACGACAACCGAGCTCCCATCCATGACCCTAGGGGCAAGTTCAGACCCAATTGGACTGGTCCCTACATCATTAAGTCTATTTGGTCGGGAGGAGTTGGCGTTCTGATGGACCTAGATGGCTTAGAATTCTCACAACCGATCAATATGGACAAGTTGAAGAAAGATTACCCCTGAGTGGCTCGCTAGGCCGAAAACCCGAAAAGGCGACCTAGGCAAAAGTTAGAGCATAGAAAAATTTGAAATTATAAAAATTGAGCTCGCAAGGTTGAAAACCCGAAAGGGCAACCTAGGAAAAAGTTAGAGCATAGAAAAATTTGAAATTATAAAAATTGAGCTCGCAAGGTTGAAAACCCGAAAGGGCAACCTAGGAAAAAGTTAGAGCATAGAAAAATTTGAAATTATAAAAATTGAGCTCGCAAGGTTGAAAACCCGAAAGGGCAACCTAGGAAAAAGTTAGAGCATAGAAAAATTTGAAATTATAAAAATTGAGCTCGCAAGGTTGAAAACCCGAAAGGGCAACCTAGGAAAAAGTTAGAGCATAGAAAAATTTGAAATTATAAAAATTGAGCTCGCAAGGTTGAAAACCCGAAAGGGCAACCTAGGAAAAAGTTAGAGCATAGAAAAATTTGAAATTATAAAAATTGAGCTCGCAAGGTTGAAAACCCGAAAGGGCAACCTAGGAAAAAGTTAGAGCATAGAAAAATTTGAAATTATAAAAATTGAGCTCGCAAGGTTGAAAACCCGAAAGGGCAACCTAGGAAAAAGTTAGAGCATAGAAAAATTTGAAATTATAAAAATTGAGCTCGCAAGGTTGAAAACCCGAAAGGGCAACCTAGGAAAAAGTTAGAGCATAGAAAAATTTGAAATTATAAAAATTGAGCTCGCAAGGTTGAAAACCCGAAAGGGCAACCTAGGAAAAAGTTAGAGCATAGAAAAATTTGAAATTATAAAAATTGAGCTCGCAAGGTTGAAAACCCGAAAGGGCAACCTAGGAAAAAGTTAGAGCATAGAAAAATTTGAAATTATAAAAATTGAGCTCGCAAGGTTGAAAACCCGAAAGGGCAACCTAGGAAAAAGTTAGAGCATAGAAAAATTTGAAATTATAAAAATTGAGCTCGCAAGGTTGAAAACCCGAAAGGGCAACCTAGGAAAAAGTTAGAGCATAGAAAAATTTGAAATTATAAAAACTGAGCTCGCAAGGTTGAAAACCCACAAAGGGCGGCCTTGGCAAAAGTTAGAGTGCAAAAGGAGAGAGTTAACACTCGAGTGAACCCAAGCCAAACTACGTAAGGCTTGATTCCCATCTCTGGGATACATAGGTAACTTCATTCCGAAGTCCAGCCATAAACTCTTCCCCGATCAACTTTGTCCATTTGATCATCTCGGTCATCTTTGTCTATTCTGCATTCATGAGCTCGGTTGTGATCTCCAGTACAGTGCTATTCAGACTAGGGGCAACTTTCCAGTTGCTGGGATCCAGGGTTGTGCATCTCAGTGACAGATCTCAGGTGTGTCCAATTCTGATCCATAGCGAAAATGGTTTTGAAAAGTTTTAATAAAAGTTGATTTTGCTCAAATTAATCTTTTTACAGCTTAGACCATTTGTGGACCAACACGGGAAATTTTCAGTACCCACAACCTTCAATTTCATTGATTTCAACACAGAGTTCTCCTATCCTTGAATACAAATTGAAGTTTCTTTTTTATTACATTCATAAAGAAAACTTGAAAGTACTGATTAAAGCAATAACTTTGGGGCATAGTCAGGTGCTCCTACGTCCCCTTCCCGAGCTGGTGGAAGCCTCTGATGACAAAATGGGCCCTACCTGTGCCTCTTCATTGAGCCAATCTATGCACTCATCAGAAAGGGTGTAACTGAAAGTGGGAGCGGGGGCCAGAAGCTCTCTCGTTCCCCATGCTTGGAATACCGAGCTAGTTGTGCGCCTCGGACCGAAAATGCAGCAGGATACTCTATCCCCTCTGCCGGGCAAGTCTGATCATGTCCGAACTGATGCCGGAACCGGAACGAAAAATAGAAGACGCAGTGTGTCAGGCCAATCAACTGAATCCCGGGTTGACGAGACATGCTGTAGCTCATCGCTAGTCGATTGAGCCAAGGACACCGCCAAACAATGCGGTCTGCGGACAAACTGTACATCCAATCGAACCATCAGCCCTCATTAAGGGCATCGACCAGATGTCGTCGGAAGAAATAGCTGCGAGCTGAATACGCTAGGCATGAGTCCATAACCTGCAACTTATCCATCAACCACACCTGGGGAGGGATGAAAAATGAGAGATTAAAGAATAGAGAGATGTACGCTGAGAGAAAAAGTGAGAAAAGGGAACCGAGCCTAAGGGCCGAGTGATGTGAGCAATATATATGTAAGACAGGGTAGGAAACATTACCTGTAGCAGTAGTGGACTCCCCGCGAATCTGGTCGTCTCCCGGCCACTATCATGGCAATGCAGCTCTTGCCCTCTCTTAAGCCTTGGGCAACTTCGATCAAACGAACGCTAGACCCACTGAAGCCTAGAGCAAGCAAAAAATGAGACAACATGCACAAGCAAAGGACATGTCGCCAAAACCTTGCCAGTGATGATCACCGCGGTCACCGGCATTAGAAAAATGATGAATCAAGCTGAAGATGTCCAATTCTCCGTCACGGATCAAAGACCAAGCGTCGTACATAGTGAGCCCACACATTCATCCTAAGGCTTGGGCGTGGCCAAAGCGAAGCTGGGGCAAGATTTCTTCGTTGCGCTCGAACTCCATCAAAGCTTGGAAGTCTTCGAAAGTAGGACACATCTCTTGCCCGCCAAAGCTAAAGACATGTGTTACCAGATTCCAAAACCTTGCCGCGGCATGGAGAAATTGAAAATGTAGCAGGGTACGACTCAATGTGAATAGTGCATTCATCCCAAAGCCTCAAAAATTTAACTTTTCCGAGCCATCTAAAGTAGCCATCCAAGTTGTGAGATTTTGGACGAGAAAGGCCTCCATTTTGATGCAAAACTAAGATGGAATGAGGAAACCACGAGGTTGGAACCTTTATGGAGGATAAGGCACTATTAGGAGAATAAGTGTCAAAAATCTGGAGGTCACCAGGCCAATTGGTCGGCTGACCACTTTTTCTGGTCGGCCAGCCAGTTTTTCTGGTTGGCCGGCCATATAACTGGTTTGCAGAACAAAAACTGGTCGGCCAGCCACTTTTGGTGGTCGACCATGGGGAAAAACTAGTTTTCAGCCTTTTCCTAGCCTCTAGAAAAGAGCTCCTAGCCTTTCCATGTGTTGGGAGTGCTAAAGGTCCGAGTTTACCTCTGTGTCGGATATGTTCCTTCTCTCCGCTTGTCCAAAATGCGTTTGTTTATCGAGTTGTTGCTATTTGTTTATCGAGTTGTCGCTCTTTATTTATCGAGTTGTTAAGTTTTGCTTATCGAGTTGTTGAGTTTCCTTATCGAGTTGTTGCTCTCCATTTATCATTTTGTCAAGTTTTGCTTATCGAGTTGTAAACTTGCTGAGGTTTTGTTGTTTCTTAGTGAGTTAGGTTGTTTAGTTTGTTATGTTGGTTCACTGCCTAACTTGGCAATACATGAATGTTTAGTTTCCATTAAATCTCATTTTTGTGCAAAATGATGTGATGCGATGCTAAGAGTACAAAATATAACACTTTTTGAACAAAAAGCTGTTTCATTCCATCATAGCTTCCTTTTACAACATTTTACAACAGGGTTCAAGTTTTAAAGAAAATAAAACTGCCTAACGCTGTACAATGTGCTACAACTACATGTAAAAAGGAAAATAAAGCAGGAACATCTGCATCAGTGCTATTGGGCTCAAGATCGGGAGGCTCTCTTTATCCTCTTCGGCTGAGAAGCCCCTGCACCACCCCCACCAGCACCACCATTCGAATCGGAGCCACCGTCCTTGGAATCCTCCTCGGCATCACCTCCTCTCTCAGAACCGAAACCAAAGTCATCCTCTCTACCTGTGGATGTCTCTAACTGAGGATGCGCAGACTCCTCCTCCTCACTGGACTCCTCATCATCTCTGATAGGCGCTCTACGTCTGCCTCAGCTGCGAGCTGAGTCCTCTCTCCCAGCTCCTCGAGAAGGCCTAGATGACCTGGTCTGTAGCGGCGGGACCTGAAAAAGGCATTTTAAATACATCAGCTAAAGTATGTATATCAGATGCAGATGCGAGAATGCTGCATAAAGTGTGTGCATGCAGATACTGTATGTGAATGTGGTGTGCTTGATGTGCTCTACACATGCAGTTAATCAATGTAGTGAAATGTTCAAATTCAGTATGTCATCAGAAGTATGATAAATGCAAGGAGATTGAAAAGTATTGAGATGCCGACGGTGAACAGCAGCGTCTCCCTCTGCAGGACCATGCCCTTGAGTAAGGACACACTCCGAGTAGCCCCTCAATATACTCTCTGGGAGGCTGCAGATACAAGTACAAGTCACCAGTGAAGGAATGGGTGTCTAAATATCTGAGTGATAAATCAAGACTGTAAAACATACTGGTGGTGAGTCAAGGTCACTGATGTATCGGTGATCCGGCCGTGGAGGCTTTAGCGGGATCTGGTATGGAGTCCCATACTCCCAACCTATCAGCTCGGTCGGGAGATCCGGCCACCCAACATACTGGCAAATCGAGGGCATCCCTCTAGCCTTGCCCCTCGATGTGCTAGCCCTGCTAGTGGAAGGGTATCTGTAGCTCGAGCGTGACTCGATGATGGAACGTCAGCGGCTCTCCTCGTGGGGGTACGGACACCTGTTAATGGGGGCATCAAGTACGTATGGTGGTAGGCCGCGTACTCCCCCTCCTCCAGCAATAGAACTGCATTAGTACCCAACATAAGGACCTTGACCTCCTGGGGAGCGAGTCTCTCAGTGGACCGCATGTCCTCTGGAAGTGTTGAGGGGATATCTTGAGCAGGGCTGCCCATCATCTGACGTAAGAAGCGATTCCCCAGAAACCAGGCCCAGCCAGCTGGTCCCTCAAACAAAACCCTGTATTGAGAAGCGGCCCACGCCCCAGGGAACTGGAACCGGGCATCTCTTGACAAGGGTGCCCATGGCTACCAAATAATCTATGGAAAGCAAGTGCATAAACGGATTAGATGTCATAAATATGCATGATGAATCAAAGCCGAAGAACTGAGAGTTCTTGATTACCTCTGTCGCCCGTACAGTGTCGAAGAATTGCCGGAGGTATAGCAGAGTCTCTCGAGGCCTCGGCCGGCACCGACCCTCAAATCTGCGAGAAAAGGGGATCTCCAGAGGTACCTTAACCTCAAGCTCAAGAGCCAGTGTCGGGAAGTAGGCGTAAATCCATAGCTGTGAAAGACAATACAGTAGCTGTCAGTATACAGAATGTATAAGGGAGTACAGAATGCTGAGTGCATAATGTAGAATACAGAAACTAATGTGTGTCGTGTGCAGTGTATAGGTAATGAAAAGCAGAATTGTAAATCAAAGAGGGCAGAACATACCTCCCAGGCTCGCCAGTAGCCACTTACTATGTTCCCCCGCCTGCAGGAGGTTGCGCTCATGTAGCAAGAAAGGGTAGCGAGGCTAGGGCCACCCCAATCTTACTGACTGACCTGTGATAGGTCTACCAAAGCACTGAGTAGATAAAGTCCAACTGTGTTCCCCCTGTCGAAAAATAGAATGGCCCCAAGGAGGAACATCAAAAAACCTCGAGCATACTGCAGTATGGCCTCGATGGTCTCGGGCAAAGTCCTCCTAAACCGCTCAAAAAACCAAGTGTACCTGACCCTACTTGATGATCTGTCGATCGGCGGGCGAGCTCCTAGCAGATAAATCAATGCAGTCTCCCACTCGCCCATATCTGCATCATAGGGGATCGGTCAGCCTGCCACATCAAGGGCCATCAGCATGGAGAAATCATATGGGGTCATCGTCATGTCCCCAGTAGATGAAAAATTAAACGAGTTGGTGGTGTCCCACCATCTCTCCACAAGTGCCCCCATGAGAGTCCTACTCGCCGGATGATGCGATAAGCCCGAACAAAAAGGTCCAAATCCTGCCTCGTCCACGATATGGCGAACAGCGTTTGGGAGATCCATTTACCACTCCCTAGCAATAATCGATCCATAACCCCGTGTGGAACGGGAAGATACCTGCATTCAGAACGAACATATGTATTCACTTTCAAAATAGAAATGTATGAGCTGCGTGCAAACGAAGTGAATGAGCTGTGTGTTCAAAAATGAAAATGTATGGGCTGCGTGTTCAGAGTTGAAACGTGTGAGCTGCGTGTTCAGAGTGAAATGTATGAGCTGCGTACAAATGAAGTGAATGAGCTGTGTGTTCAGAAATGAAAATGTATGGGCTACGTGTTCAGAGTGAAATGTATGAGCTGCATGCAAATGAAGTGAATGAGCTATGGGTTCAGAAATGAAAATGAGCTGTGTGCCCGAGAATGAGATGTGTGCCTCAAAGCGAGCTGTGTGGCCGAAAAGTGAGCCGTGTGCCCAAAAGCGAGTTGTGTGCCCAAAAAATGAGCTGTCTGCCTAAAAATGAGCTGTGTGCCTGAAAATGAGCTGTGTGCCCGAAGAGAACGAGCTATGTGCCCGAAAAACGAGCCGTGTGCCCGAAAGCGAGTTGTGTGCCCGAAAAGCGAGCTATGCGCCCGAGAATGAGCCGTGTGCCCCAAGAAAGAGCTGTGTGCCCAAAAATGTGCTGTGTGCCCGAAACGAACTATGTGGTCAAAATGAATCATGTGTTCAAAGTGAGCTGTGTGCCAAATTAACAGAATATTATGGTGAACTGCATGCCAAGTCAGCATCATATCCCGAATGAGCTGCGTGCCAAATCAGTATTGTGCTATGTGCAAACCGTATGCCAGAATAAGCAGAAGTACTATGCATATGAATGTGTTCAAAACGAGCATGGCAAAAACATGAAATATGCAGGAAATGTGGAATACATTGCAAACAATGTAAAAGTGAAGTACATACCTCTTGCGCCTGGTGAGATAGGTGAGATTCTGGCTCCCGTAGCAGTAAGTCCGCGGGTGCTCGCCGCATGAAGTCGGTAAAGTGATATAAGGTGCTAGGAGGAAGAATGTGCTCCTCTGGGTGGTATGCTATAGGATCAAACGGTCGTATCCTCAGAGGCGATGACATAATATCTAGCTCGTCCTTCGCGTGTGGAGATCCTCCGTCGTGATGAAAGTGATCCGCCATCCGAAGAAATCTGCAAAAATGAGCAAAATGAGCCAAAATTGCAAAAAGTCAACAAAAATCAACTCGCGGGAAAAGAAAAAGTCAACAAAAGTCAACACCCAAGAAAAGGTGCCAAACTTCGAGACAAACATACCTCAAGTGGTGAAAATGGAAAAAGAAGCTCTGAAATCGAATTTTAATCGGTTCAAAACGAAGAGAATCGAAAGTTTTCACGAAACAACTTCGCGTGGGGCGTTGGAAAACGTGTATAAAGTGCAGATCTGAGGGAGAAAATGATCTAGGAAGGAAGAGGGATGTATTTCGGCCTTAGAGTTGTGACCAAGAGTGATTTGGATGTGTGAAGTCAAAGAGCCGAACATGAAAAGACAAAACTGTCCTAGATTTTGTAAATTGGTCGGTCAGCCAGTTTTTCTGGTCGGCCGACCACTTTTTAGGCAACAACTGGTCGGCCACCCTCCTGGTTGATCTTCAGAGCTCCATTGTTCTCCCTGTGTATTTTGGTGGTGATTGGAGTCCTCGGCTTTCGAGAAAGTACAAGAAAAGTACACTTTTCGGCGCGAAATTGTCTCTGCGGGGACTTCAAATTTGAATTTTCGATGCGTGGCTCATCGTTACTCGTCATGGGCAAGGTGTATCCTTTTGGAATATGGTGTAACCCCTTCGAGAGGTAACTTGGAGGTTCTGGTTAAATCGCTCGCGTTAAGGCTTGTATTTCCTTATTCGGCGTTTTGTTTCGAACATACTATTGAAGTTGCACTCCTCTTGCATTGTCATGGACATTTTCTTTTCTTGCATTGTTATGCACACCTTGTTTACATTGTCGCTCACGTTTCCTATATTGTTATGCACTTTCTTTACTTGCGTGATCTCTACTTGCGTTGTCACGCATGTTACTCGCATTGTTATGTGTGTCTGCCTTGCGTTGTCACGCACTTTTCACTTGCCTTGCCATGCATGTATCTAACAATATTGTACCTGTTGAGTTTCATCCTTTTGCAGGCATGATATTGTATGTACGGTTCATTTGAAGTTGGCGCAACCAGACGAGCCGGATGGTATTATATTCTCTGCGCGAGACGTAGCGAGAATTGTATGATTCTCTCGTATTCTTTCTGCATGAAATGTATTTTGATTTGTATTCGTTCGCTTAAAACTGTCGCATTTGTTGTGTATAATTGCTTCGTTACAGCTTTCTTTGCATGATCATAAGTTATGTTCGGCCTCGTGCATGCCTTTTGCATTTTGCCCCTGCCTGCGAGCACGTCTCTGTGTTATCTCGCCTGTTTGTCTAAGTCTTCGGCCTTGTCAAAAATGAGTCGCCTCTGGGCTTTGACATTCACTCCCGTCGCTTATGACTCTCGAGTTCTGTCAAAGAGGGGCAACTATAGACACCTCATTTTTAACCAACCTTAAAACTCAGACGTCATCGATTGAGCACTCGGTGATAGTGCATGTTGTGCTTATTTCGAGCTTCAGAGTTTTGGCTGAGAGCCTTGCCTTCGGGTCTCTGAACTCTTTGTGCTTCGGCTCGGTTTGCTGACCAAAGCCTTGTTTCCCTTCTCGGAGGGAGGGAGAGGTCTTGTAGACCATCTCTCTATGGCCGTCGACTACTTTTCGTGGTCGTAGGCCACCTTTCCCGTTTGGAGACTAGTTTCCGATTTTTGGAGACTTCGGCCGTGCGCCTTGTCTTGGGACCGCTTAACGTTCTCCATTTGACTTGGTTTTCGAACCACATCTTGCTTCCTCTCCCTAGAGGGACACTGGGGTCCGAGGGACCACTGCTGGGGTCATGTACCACTTTTGGTGCTCGACAGCTTGTTTTCGAGGCTCTCGGCTGCGTGCTTTGCCTCCCAACCTTTTGTCTTGCATTCGTTTTGGCTTGTTTTTGGTACAAATCTTGTATTCCTTGTTTGGAAGGTGGTACGAGGGTGGGAGACCAGTTTTTCCCTTGGAGACCACTTTTCTTCCCGCCAGCCAATTTTTTGGTTGGGAAATTGGTTTTCTTGGTCTTTAGGCTAGCTTTTCTGGTCTCCCCCCCACCATTGGCTTGATTTTAGTGTGGAGACCACCAATTCTCCTGGCCGACCACTTTTTTTTTTGGGAGACCACTTGAAGTGGTCGGCCGACCATTGCAAGTAGCAGGCCGACCACTTTAAGTGGTCGACACCTCTCCCCTTGTTTTGGCAGACTGTGTGGATGCCAGCTATGCCAGCTGGAGGGCACATACTGTATCCTCCATACATGTATGGAGGGATTGCATCCAAGTTTTAGCTTCTCTAAGAAGCTTTAACTTTGGTTTTTCTATAAGAGAGGGGCTCCCTCTCCACTGCAGGGGTTCTAATTTTTGGGCTGAGAGCATAGGCTTACACTCTCTCTATATCCCCCCTCTCTCTCTATATATATTGGTGCTTTGCTTCACACTTGTACACACAACCTCATAGCCAAACACTCTTACCTTGTTGCTGAGTTGCTGGAGGGCCTTGAGGGAGCTCAAGAGTTGGTTTTGGCTCAGAAACTTTGCTGGTATTGCAGTGCTTCAAGGGTACCCTTCTTTTCCTCCCTTTTTAGCTCTATTTTGATCACTCTCTTAGCCATATTTTCATGCTTCTCTTGGCTTAGATTTAAGCTACAAAAAGCTTTATTTTTTAGTACTTAACATGTTTGTTTGAGGCTCCTTGGGTGTTGGGGGTGTTCCACCCCCTTTGGTGCCTTGTTTGGCCTTGTTTTGTGCCATGCCTTGAGGCCTTTGAATTAGTCTTTTCTTGGCCTTTTAACCACTAAAATCCGGTGAATTTCAGTGGTAGGCATGTGGTTTTGAGGCCTCAAATCAGAGGGGGGTGATCCCCTCTCTTCTTGTTTTGTTTGCTTGCATTATTGGCCTATCAAAGGAGCATGTGTTTCTACCGTTTTGAGGCCTAGTTCAGGCACTTTTTTGTGTCTTCTAGGGCCTTCCTTGACTCTATCCATGGCTATTTTGGTCCCCTTTTGAATGCTTCTTGTATGTGTAGTGTAATCCCATTTGTGGCTCATCAAAGTAGAATGTGTTTCTAGCATGTACTGGCTTTATTTCAGTGGGTTTTTGGCCATCATTTGACATGTCATAACTTTGTTTTGGGTTGGTTTGATGGCCCCATGCATGCTCCATGCACTTGTAGTGCATTTCCATGAAATAGCCTAACATGCATCATGCTTCGACATGTCATTTTAGCATGCTTTTGACTTAGCTCTGAGAAGACTATTTTCATGTTTTAGTATGCTTAAGGTCTGATTTATGTTGTTTTGGTCATGCATGCCATGCTTTGTATAGCCATAGTGCATTTTAGCTCACTAGCCTTGAGTTTCCAAGCCACTAGCATGCATTGCTTGGGCTGTTTGCATGATTTAGCATCATTTGGAATGATATTTCAGAGCTTACATCTTTGTCATATTCTCGTATTTATCACTCCTTCAATGTGTTTGAGAGTTACACCTTTATGCCTTGTTTGTGAGCCATTGCATGAGCCTCATTTTCTTGCCTTTCAAGCCATCATCTCAGTCCATTTTGGCTACTGTCTTGGCCTGCATAAGGTTTGTTTGGGGCTGGTTTGGCCATTTGAGCATTGTCTTGCATGCCTCTAGTGTAATACACTTCACCAGCTTCGATGCTTGAGCCTTTCAACATGCATTACATCGGTTGTTTGCATGATTCTAAGTCATTTTGCATGTCATTTCAGTGTTGGAACATATGCCATTGTACTCCATGTTTCATCCTTTCAATGCTTTTGGGGAGCTGTGTTATGAGCGATAAGCTTGGGCCTTTATGGATGCATGTTTGTATAACATTTTGAGTTTCCATCTTAGCATGTATGGCCACTGATTTGGACATGGTTGTGGCCTATCCATTTCGGTTTAAGTCCATCGAGCATTGTGTATGCCATGTGGTTCATTGCATTGTGTATGCCTTATCCTTCACATTGTGTATGCTTAGGTCACATAGCATTGTATATACCATGTTCATTGCATTGTATTTACTAGTTGCCATTTGCATCAAGTATGCCATATCGATCATTGCACTGTGTATGCCATGTAGCTTATTCGCATTGAGTATGCTAGTTGACATTCACATTGTGTATACTAGTTGCATTGTATCATATTGTTGCATACTTATGTTGTCTTGCATTGAGTATGCATGTTTTAGCATTATGCATTGTGCATGTCATTAGCCTTGTTAGGTTGTTCATGTTGCATTGCATGTTGTTGTATGTTTGTCACTTGCATGTTTGCATGCTTAAGTCATATCACATATTCCATATTTCATAGCATTGTGCATGCCATGTTATTTGTTGCATTGTGTTTGGAATAGGAGTTAGTCCAAACATGGGAAACGAGGGACGTTTCATACTCGAAGTGATGAAACGTGCCTCAATTCTCGGTTGCCGACACTCTTGACTATACATGATGGAGTTTAGGCTTTATGTGTTCGTGTGTGCATTCATTTCATATTGAGTTGTACAATTTGGCTCCTCGGCCACCATGCATCGAGATGTGTGATTAGTGGCACGAGGGTCGAGAACCACACCCGCTTGAGCTTATGTAATGAGAGGGAGGGCGGTTGTGCATATATGTGTTGCAAATACTTTGCCATGCCCTTTTTTTGCTCTCTGTTGTAGCAAACCAGAAACCAGCAGCAAAAACTGGTCAGCCGACCATATAAAATGGCTGGCCGACCACTTTTTTTCTGGTTTTTAGCATAAAAAGTGGTTGGCAGGTGGTCTCCAATGCCAACAACTGGTCAGCCTCCCTCCTACAAATTCCCACGATGGAGTTTCAGCCTTCGGGAGCTTTTTGCAATGTTTTGAGATCAGTTGCAAACAGAGGCAAATCGGGGTATCGCGATGGATTTTCGCATGGGGTGACCGGGCACGCATCCTTCGTCATCTATGGTAGATTGGAGGCAGCCTATTCCATATAGTTACATGTTTATTCAATTGCTAACTTAGTTAATTTTTTACTTAGTTAGAGTTGTGTAATAATTAGCTGTAGCTTGTTATTCATTTGGTTGTGTAATAACTAGTTTAATTAGATTAGCTTAGATTGGCTAGTTGGTTCTGTATTATTCATTCGCACCCTCCGTTGAGAGGGCACAACTGTGGTTAATAAGTGTGCGTGTGTGTGATGCATGTCTTCCAACCCCCCCATTTCTTTCTCCCTTTTATTTACCAACTTACGATGGTTAGTTTTAGGGCATATTTCAATTAGCATCCTTATGCTCGCATGTTTGCATCCATTCATCTGTCATGCCTGCACCGGGCTCGGCGCATCATACTAATTGCATTGTATTTCAATTCCTGTTTGAATACATGTATCAAATTGCATTTCACATGACATTTTAGAATAGCCGAGAGTGCCACTCCTTTGATGTTTTGAGATGATAAGGAGGGGCACAGTACAAACATGTCCTCGAAAAATCCTTCATTTTCCTCTGTTTGTGCTCTGTTGCCGTATAGTGATTCAACACACCAATGGCCGGCAGTGCTTCATCCTTGGCCGGTAGTGCTTCACTGTTGGCCAGTAGATGGCCGGCAGCAAGCCCTCATGGCCGGCATTCCACTGGTGCATTCCTCAACAGTGAATTGGTAAGGTGGAGCAGAAAGTTCTTGGGGTAACCCTGCAAACAGAGCCTCTCAAGGGCAAACCAGTGGGCTTTTCGGGATGAAAGCCGAATGCATGCATCATTCGTTTCCCGAGGCAGAACTGAAGCAGTGTAGTTTTAACATTTGTTTTACATGTTTAGTTAGTGTACATTGGTTTTATAATTTAATTAATTAGTTTGCTAATTAGTTAAGTGTTGTAATAATTAAGTAGATTAGTTTAGCTATTTCTTTATTTGGTTTGTAATAATTAGTCTAATTAGTTTAATTAGATTAGTTAATTAGCTTAGCTTAGATTAGCTTAGCTTATTCATTAGGACCCTCCTTCGTGAGGGCGCAATGTTGTAATAAGCGTGCGTGTGTGTGTGCATGTCTTCCAACTCCACATCTTTCTCCCTTTTATTTATCCACTTTTGATGGTTGGATTAAGGATCATATTTTGATTAGCATACCTTATGCTTGCATGTTTGGATCATTCATTTGTCTTGCATGCACCGAGGCTTGGCGCATCATTCAAACTGCATTGCAATTTCAACACACTTATTTGAATACATGTTTTAAAGCATGTTATCAAATTATTGCATTCATATGCCATCTTAGTAGCCGAGCCTATTAAACGCATTATTGCATGTGTTGCATTAGGCATCTTAACATAGTTAGGATCATGCATATTTCTAACTAGCTTTTCTTTTGGCTCGGAGTACACTGTAAGTTTTATGCTTTAGCATACTTGCATGAGTGTGAGTGTTGTCATGATCGCATGCTTGCCATGAGACTATTTGCTTAAATGATTAACTGCATGAATGCCTGTGGATGGAGGCTTTGTTGCTTGAATTGGAACAATTCAACGAATGAGAGTTTTAAGCCCACTTTACGAAGTGGCAAATCATGCTTTAAGCCCACTTGAGGGTGGCAAATCCGCGCTTTATCCCACCTGAGGGTGGCACTTTTAAACCATTTTCACAAACAAACATGAGTTGAATTTGTTCCGTATCTTGCGACTTAATCTATACTTGCTTGTGTGCGTCACATAGTAAAGTTTGCTAATAACCAGAATAAGAACACATGTGTTTATAAAACAACATATCATGTTTAGTAGAGGCCAATCTTTGATCGGGCAAGCGAGGGTGCTCATTTCAGGACCTTCCCCTCTCGTACCCAAGTTCCCGAGCCGAGGCAATTTTGGTAATGATGGACACGTGGCCTTTGGCACGAGTCAGGGTTTCCTAAATTTTCCAAAAACAAAATATTTAGGTGGCGACTCTGTAATCTAGAAAAGTAGTCTAGTTTTGGCATTATTTGATTCAAAATCTGATTTTCCAAAATGATTTGCTGGAATGGACTCTTTGGTGTTTATCAGTCTCACATTGCACTTTGTGAGATTAGATTCAGAACCGTGACATGAGTTTCAACTGTAAGACCGATTCGAGCTCTCTGAAAGAGGACGCGAAGAAAGTCGAGTCTATAGTTTCTGGTGACTCTGCTGGGGATTTAGAGAACTTGACTCAACCCATGATATGTTGTTTTATTTACACTTATGTAAATGCATTTGCATTGGTGCGCCTAAGTCACAGTGTTTTCCATCTGCTATTCCTGAACGGTTTGCCGGAGGCTTGCTTGGAAAAGCGTGCCATAAGGCTGACCGGTTGCGGGCTCTACCGCGATGGGAGCACAAACCTTGGATTTAGATCACCGCTGTACCGTTTGATCCACCTTTCACTTCTCTGTGTTAGGAGCGAGAGGTATATTAGATGGTCTTCCTGAGCTACCCTTTTTGACCAATTGACCTAGTTGCATATCGGAAGCCATAGAGACTGTTCCAAACTAGGATAGGTTGCTCATCCAAATGCAGGATTGTTTGAAACCGCATGCGTGCATAGTGAAACCCTAGCTCCTGACGAAACTAGGACAGGGAAATCCTACCCCACCATAGGGGTGTTTGGCTCTTACTTGCTTGATATGTGCTGTTAGGGTGTGTTTCTACAAGAATGTGTGTATCAGTTGCAAGTCTGGGCATTAGTTTGAGGGTATTAGTTTTGAGGCAGAAATTTGGGACGTAGAAATCAGTTTTTGAGTACAGATTGTCCAGCCTATGATTTCAACTGTGTGTTATCTCTATCTAAGTTGAGATGCAGTGCATTTTCTGATTGTTGTTTCCTTTTTGCTTTATTTTTTTCTTTTTGCAAGGTAGTGATTCACAATTGCTTCCGATGAGGCAGATGCCCCTTGACTACTCTGGACCAAAGTTAGGAGGATTCACATATCTGAGGATCTTGACAGAGGACAGTCAAGCATAAATCACTGGTTCAACAGTTGCCAGTTTAGCGGTCATTATCTACTTCACCTGTGCCCAGTTGGGCTGAGTTTTCTACTTCCACCTCAAAGAGAGAATATACACCGGATCAGACAGATCCGCAGCCCACAGACAGTATGGAGGGTATGATGCGTCAACTCCAACAAACCATCGAGGCCATGCAGCGGGACGCTACTCGCCAATCGGAAGTTACTGCTCACCATACAGAGGTTGTAGCCCAGCAGGCTGAACTAATTGCTAAGCTTCAACAGCAGCAGCAACCATAACAAGTCGGAGCTTCTGCTTCGCACCCACCCCTACCTAGGGTTCCAACACCCGGGGATACAACTAATGTCCAGGAGAATATGGACATTCCAACAAGGCCAATCCCGCCTCAGACTTCCAAAGCACTGGCCTACCCAATGGACACACCGTTCGAGTTTGAGGTCGATCCTATTGCTTTGAAAGTAAGCAAGCTTGAGAAGTTGTTCAAGCGAGCATAGGGAGTCAACTCGATCCCAGATATAGAGGATGGCTACATAGATTCGGCGATGACATTGCCGGATAGATTTAAAATGCCTCACATAGACCATTTTAATGGCTCGGGCGATCCTATGGTCCACTTGAGGCTGTTTTCAAATATTCTGCGACCGATGGGCCTGACTAGGTTGTAGAAATTATCCTTTTTTTGGTCGGACCCTATCGGGTATTGCGGCCATCTAGTATGCTAAACTAGAGGATTCTCTGAAAAGGAGCTGAGAATAGGTAGCTGAGGCCTTCATTGCCTAATTTTCGTACAATACGCAAATCGAGGTCACAACTCGTGATCTCGAGGCTACTCGGCAAGAACCGAAGGAGGGCTTCTCTGACATCGTCACTCGGTGGAGGGCCAAGGCCTCCATGATGACAGCCTGACTAGCTGAGAAGGACCAGATAAGAATGGTCGTTCGTAATCCGCAACCGAAGCTGTTGCAGAAGATGATTGTCTTACCCCTCTCCACTTTTGCTGACCTTCATGAGATAGGGGTACAGATAGAAGATGCTATGAAACAGGGTCTGATTGACCATGAAAAGAAGCATCCCAAGAGGGCATTTACACACAGTTCAAATGCGGCTACGAGTAGCAACGCAGCTACGAGAACTTCTGATGTCGGTATGGAGCCACCCCACAACCTGCAAAGTACCTACCCCGAGGCCAGAGGGTTTTCACCCCACTCTACATGTCTCTATCCAAGGCCTTGGGGGTCCTAATCAGAAATGGGCATTTAAAGCCCCTAGAATTAGGCCGTTGCCTAATACCCTCTCTCCTACACACAACCCAGCCAAGTATTGCGCCTTCCACCAAGTGAGAGCTGTCTCTTCCACTCTGCATCAGATGTTGAAGTATCCCCATAGGAAGGGGGTAGCTATTGTTTTTGGGAACTCTTCTATACATCTGTCGCCGGAGGTTACTACACCAGTCTTGGAAATTGTGCACGGCGAGGAGGCTGTCCTTTTGTCTGGGTTCACCTTGGCCGAGGCCTGGGTAGTGCAAGATATTCTGGCTATTGATAAGGGACTGTACGTCAAGGCACAATCTGTCTACCTCATGAATAAGCTTCAACATGTACCCGAAATGGGATTGGGAAGGAGCGGTTGGAAGGGCGTCGCTGCATTGGCCAAAGTGCCGCACAACCCTTATACCTTTGATTTAGGTTACACACCTACCAAAGAGGATTGGGCATGGAAGGGAAAGGAAATGGCTGAAAGAGCCAAGGCTAAGCGAGCAGGGAAGTACTATGAGTTGGTGCATAGACCTATTCAAGGAATCCTGAACGGCCACTTTGTCCGGAAGGGGGAAGATTTCCTGTTTTACAGCTTTTCGGAGCCTCGACTGAATTCTGAGAAGCAGCATTAGCCTAACTTTGAGATATTTTTTGACCTACAATTGCAAGGGGATGAAGTTGCAGAAGAGCAGACTAACCTACCAACTGAGGCTGAATAGTGCAAAGAGGATGAGTCTGATGGCATAAAACTCGAGATAGGAGTAGCACTGGCTTGTCTTCTCTCAGATCCTCATATCACAACAAAGAGCTTGGGAGGTGATTTCTCTGTTTCCATGATTGGAGATCAATCAGTGGTGGGCCCTGCTTCTGGCATTTTGGATGCATCTATGACACCCTCCCTCGTTTGGCAGTACGAGGAAGGCTTTTTATCTAGCAATTTTGAGTCAAGTAGTGAACCAGAATCTGATTCGATAGAGTTTGTGGAGTCGGAATCAGATTCTAGTTCTTCTGAGTCAAAGTCTGGTATTCCTAGGGTTGATAACCCGGGTGTTGTTGTTTTGTCCAGGTCATTTTTATTTTTTTTTCTTTTGAGTTGGTTGTAACCGAAGAATCAGACGAACTGGAAGTTGTAAATGAGAATGGTACCACTGCTGCTTTTGAGTACTTTTCTGTGACATTTGTTTATTGCATTAATCAGAACTTTCAAAACTTTGATGAAAAGCGAGGAAGAAATTCCTCTGATTTTGAAACATTTGGCTGATCGAGAGCAGGAGACGTTTGTAAAACCTTTGGTTGATGAAATCACTTCAATTAATGTTGGTACTGAGAAGGATCCGTGCCTGGTCCAGATCGGGTCCACGTTGTCTTCGGAGGAACGCAAGTGCTTAGTCGCTTTATTAAAAGATTTCAAATATGTTTTTGCATGGTCCCACAAAGACATGCCTAGAATCAATCCTGAGATTATACAGCACCGGATTCCTCTTGACCTTGAGGCAGGACCCGTCAAGTAGAAGCTTCGAAGAATCCGCTCGGATTAGGCTCTGAAAATCAAGGAAGAGGTCACCAAGCAAATTGATACAGGGTTCTTGTTAGTATCTGCATATCCTACTTGGTTGGCCAACATTGTTTCGGTGCCAAAGAAAGATGGTAGAATTCAGGTATGTGTGGATTTCAGAGATCTGAACAAAGCTAGTCCAAAGGACGACTTTTCTTTATCGCACATCAACAAATTGGTTGACTTCACCGCAGGGCATGCACTGCTTTCCTTCATGGATGGGTTTTCCAGGTATAACTAGATCTTGATGGCACCCGAGGATAGGGAGAAGACTGCCTTCACCACCTCGTCGGGAACCTACTGCTATAGGATGATGTCGTTTGGTTTGAAGAATGCTGGGGCTACTTATCAACGGGCTGTGACCACTATCTTGTACAAAGAGGTTGAGGTATATGTAGATGACATGATTGTCAAGTCTAAGGAAAGGGAAGGCCACTACACCGCCTTAAAGAAAAATTTCCAACGAATCAGAAAATATTGTTTGCGACTGAATCCTCAGAAATGTACTTTTGGCATCACAGTAGGGAAAATGTTGGGGTTCTTGATTACACAAAGGGGCATCGAAGTTGATCCATCCAAAATCAAGGCCATACTAGAAATGCCACCACCAAGGACTGAAAAGGAGGTGTTGGACTTTCTGGGTAAAGTGCAATTCATAAGACAGTTTATTGCAAAATTAAGTTTGATTTGTGAGCCACTATTTGGTCTCCTAAAGAAAGGAAAGAAATTCAAATGGGATGACCGATGCCAGGTTGCTTTTGAGCAGATCAAGCAGTATCTACAGAACCCACTTGTGTTGTCACCACCAGAGTCGGGGAAGCCATTGATTTTGTATCTTTCAATAACCGACATGACAATGGGCTGCATGCTTGCACAGGAATCTGAGGATAGAGTGGAGAAGGCCATCTATTACCTGAGGAAGAAGATGCTGGAATGTGAGACCCGCTACACTTCACTGGAGAAGGCTTGTTTAGCCTTGGTATGGGCTACCAGGAAGTTGAGGCACTACCTGTTAGCTCACTTCGTAATTCTGGTTTCGAGATTAGATCCCATCAAATATCTCTTCGAGAAACCAGCGCTTACGGGTAGGCTAGCTCGTTGGTTGCTTCTTCTCTCTGAATTTGATTTGAAGTACATGACTTGCAAGTCTGAGAAAGGGAGACTGATAGCGGAGTTCCTAGCTGATCACCCAGTGGAGGGAGATGAAGCAGTAGAGTATCTGTTCCCGGATGAGGCCATTTTGCAGGTCGAAGAAGAGATTTGGACTATGCATTTTGATGGAGCGTTTAACCAGTACGAGTATGGGATAGGGGTGTTGCTGATAGCGCCCGACAATTTCCACATACCCTTAGCCTTCAAACTCCGGTTGAAGGTATTGAACAACGAAGCAGAGTACGAGGCATGTATCGCTGGCTTAGAAGCCAGCCTGAAACTAGGGGCAAAAAGGTTGGACATCATTGGGGACTCGAACTTGGTTGTGTCTCATGCGAAAGGAGACTAGAAGGTTAAGGAAGAAAGGATGAAAATCTATCACCAAACCATGGATGTTCTAATTCCCAAGTTTGAGAAGCTAACCTTCACGCATCTGTTAAGAGAGAGCAACAGGTTCCCTGACGCTTTATTAACTCTATCTTCCGTGAGAGACATCCCTTTGGGAGTCCAAATGCGTCCAATCATTATTGAATAGAGGTATGTGCCGGCCTACGAGTTGATTGCCGCAATAGATGAAGTACAAGATCAGAACCCCTGGTATCATGACATCTGGAATTTCTTGGAAGAGGAGGCTTATCCACTAGTGGCAAATGCCAAAGATAAGAGGGCGATACAGCGAATGGCTACTCAGTTTATCATCTGCGGGGGGTAAATTGTACAAAAGGGGCCATCTGGGAATGCATAAATTGTATGTTGATGCTGAAGAATCAAAGCGCCTGATGGAGGCCATCCACGGAGGAGAGTGCAGATTGCACATGAGTGGAGTGATGCTAGCTCGGAAGATTCTCAGACAGGGTTATTACTGGTCAACCATGGAGGACGATTGTATCGGTTTTGTTCGGCGATGCCACAAATGTCAGATTCATGCAAATCGCATGAACATTCCGCCGTCAAAGCTGTATAACATGACTTCGCCATGGCCATTTTTAGTCTGGGGAATTGATGTTATTGGGGCAGTTACTTCGAAGGGGTCAAACGAGCATGAGTACATCCTGGTTGCAATAGACTAGTTTACAAAGTGGGTTGAGGCCCAATCCTACGCAGTGCTGAAGGCGTCGCAAGTAGCCAAGTTGATCAGGAATAACATCATCTGTCGCTATGGGGTCCTGAATGAGATCATCTTGGACAATGGTTCCCACTTCAAGAAGGAGGTGATCGACTTGTTGGAGAAATACAATGTGGCTTTTCATATGTTATCCACATATTGGCCACAAACCAATGGAGCCGTTGAGGCTGCCAACAAGAACATCAAGCACATTCTACAGAAGATGGTGGAAACCTATAGGGACTGGCCAGATAAGCTGTTATTTGCTCTTTGGGGCTACCGGACATCAATTCGAACTTCTACTGGGGCAACTCCGTATTCCTTGGTTTATGGGATGGAGGTTGTTCTGCCTATTGAAGTTGAGGTTCCATCGCTGCAAGTTATGGCTGAGTGCCAGATAGCAGAAGCAGATTGGCAGCAGAGCAGGTTCGAAGAACTTATGCTGTTCGACGAAAGAGGACTGAAAGCACTGTACCATGTCCAACGTTATCAGCACAGAATTGCCAGGGCTTTCAATAAGGAGGTTAAGTCCAGGAATTTGAAAGAAGGGGATTTGGTGCTCAAAGACAATCAAGCACCCATCCATGACCCTAGGGGCAAGTTTAGACCTAACTAGACTAGTTCTTACATCATCAAATCTATTTGGTCAGGTGGAGTTATCGTTCTTATGGATTTAGATGGTCTTGAATTCTCCTAACCAATCAACATGAACAAGTTGAAGAAATACTACCCTTGAGAGGCTCGCTAGGCTGAAAACCCGAAAGGGCGACCTAGGCAAACGTTAGAGCACAAAAAAAATTAGAAATAAGAAAAACAGAGCTCGCAAGGTTGAAAACCCAGAAAGGTCGGCCTTGGCAAAAGTTAGAGCGTAAAAGGAGAGTGCTAACACCCAAGTGAATCCGAACTGAACTACGTAAGGCTTGATTCTCATCTTTGGAATACGTAGGCAACTTCATTCTTAAGTCCAGCCATAAACACTTCCAAATCAACTGTGTTCATGTGATTGTTCTAGTCATCTTTGTCGTTTCTGCATCCAAGAGTTCTATTGTGATCTCCAGTGCAGTGCTAATTCAAACATGGGGCAACTTTCCAGTTATTTGATTCGGGGTTGTACATCTTAAGGATAGATTCCGGGCGTGTCCAGACGTGATCCTTATCGAAAATTGTTTTCAAAAGTTTTAATAAAAGTTAATTTTGTTCAAATTAATCTTTTTACAACATAGACCATTTTTGGACCATAAGGAAAATTTTCAGTACCCACAACCTTCAATTTCATTGATTTCAATACAGAGCTCTCCGATTCTTGATATAGATTGAAGTTTTTTTTTTATTACATTCAAGAAGAAAACTTGAAAGTACAGATTAAAGTAATAAACTTGGGGCATGGTCGAGTCAGGTGTTCTGGCGTCCCCTCCTAGAGCTTGTGGAAGCTTCAGATGCCAAAGTAGGCCCGGTTTGTGCCTCATCTTCAAGCCAAGCTATGCATTCGTTAGAAAGGGCACACCTGAAATTAGGAGCGGTGGCCAGAAGTTCTCTTGTCCTCCAAGCAGTGGAATACTGAGCTAGCTGTGCACCTCGGATCGGAAACGAAGCTGGGTACTCTATCCCCTCATCTGGGCAAGTCTGGTCGTGTCCGAACTGACGACTGAATCGGAATGGAAAGTAAAAGACACAGTGTGTCAAGCCAACCAACTGAATGCCAGGTTGCCGGGACATGCTGTAGCTCATCTCAAGCAGATCAAACCAGGAGCAACGCCAAGCAATGTCAACAGCAGACTTGTTGCACATCCAGTGGCACCACCATCCCTCGTTTGGGAAGTCAACTAGCCTTGGGCGAAAGAAATAGCCGCGCGCTAAATATGCAGGACAAGAGTCCACTACTTTCAACTTATCCATGAGCCAAACCTGGGGAGGGATGGAAAAATAGGAGAGATTAAAGAATAGAGAGGTGTGTGTGGAGAGAAAAAGTAAGAAAGGGTTTCTGAGAGAAAAACAGAGCTTGAGGGTTGAGTGATGTGAGAAACACATGTGAGAAGGGTGGGAAACATTACCTGTAAGAGTAGTGGACTTCCTGTAAACTTGGTTGCCTCCCGGCGGTGGAAAGCTTCCAAGCCTATCATGGTTTTGGCTAGTGCTAAGCCAATGCAGCTCTTGCCCTCTTTCAAGCCTTAGGCAACTTCGATCAAGTGAAAGCTAGATCCTCTAAACGCAGGGGGAAGTAGGAAATGGGCCAACATACACAGGCAAAGGGCATGTTGCCGAAAACCTTGCCAAAGACGGTCGCCGCAGTCACCGGCATCAAAAAATCGATGAATCAAGCTTGGAATGTCAAGCTCCCCGTTGTGAACTGAAGATCGGGCATCATGTAAAGTAAGCCCACACATCTTTCCTAAAGCTTGAATGTGGCCAAAATGAGACTAAGGCAAGATTTTCTCATCATGCCGGGATTCCATCAAAGCTTGGAATTCTTCGAATGTGGGGCATATCTCTTGTCCTCCGAAGCTAAACACATGTGAAATCGGATTCTAACATCTAGCTGCGGCATGAAGGAACGAAAAACACAGCGGAGTACGACTCAGCGAGAATACTATATTTATCCTGAAACCGCAGAAATTTAACTTTTCCGAGCCATCTAAAGTCACGATCCAATTAGACTATTTTTCGGCAAAGAATGGCTACATTTGGGGCAAAGATAGAGCTAAAATGAAAAAACCACGAAGCTGGAGCTTTTGTAGAAGATAAGACTGTGAATGGAGGCCAGGTGTCAACATTTCGGAGGTTCTGTTCATTGTTACCTGGCAGGGGTTTATTGATGGCCGGTAGAGGCTCATCAATGGCCAGTAGGCGCACATTGATGGCCGACAGCTTCCCTTTCATGCTCACTGACCTCCTTTGTGAAGATTTAGTTGTTTTCAGCAGTTGTTTTCTATCATTGGCACCTTCTAAGGACTTATTTTGGTCTTTTTGGGGCTTGAGCATGTTTGTTTAAGTGATGATTGTCTGGTTTTGTTTATTGAGTTGTATTCATGTTGTTTATCGAGTTGTTGCAATTTGCTTATCAAGTTGTATTTACTTTGATTAGCCTGTGAAGACCTTGTGTTGTTTTTCGAGTTGTTTTGTTCTTTTAGTTGTTAGTTGGTTCACTACCTGATTAAGACAATACAATTCGGATGTGCAATTTTGAACAAATATCAATCTCATTTCCATGCTATGCGATGTTATGCGATGCTTAGAATGCAAAATGCAACACTTTTTAAATCAAAAGATGAATTTTCATTCCAATCATGGTTTCCTTTTTGCAAAAGAGTACAAGTTTTCAAAGAAAATAAAATTGCCTAAGGCTGTACAATGTGCTAACACTCTGAGCAAAAAAAAAAAAAAAAGAAAAGAGAAAACAAAGCAAAAAGCATCTAAATCGGCGCTGGCTATCTCAAGCTCGAGAGGCCCTCTTCGTCCTCTTCCTCGGTGGAGCGGACTCTGAAGCCTGTCACCATCAGCACCGCTATCTGAATCTGAATCAGAGTCTGAACTGGAGCCCTCCTCAGCCTCTCCAGCCTCACTGCTAGCAGAATTTGAGTCGGCGTCATCATCTCCATCTTCAGATGACTCCGACTATGGACTCGCTGCCTCGCCTTTATCCTCGCTCGTCTTCTCATCATCATCGCCCATAATGGGCTCTGAGGGGCCACTCTCACTACTGATGCCCCCAGCTCTACCTCAGCTGTATGGCGGAGCCTATCTCCCTCTCCTTCCTGCTACTAGAGAAGGTACTGAAGGTCTTGCTGCGGCTCCTGCTGGGACATCCGGTGGAACTAGGGTCTGAAAAGGGATCTGAAAAGGGCAGTTTGTCAGAATACATTAGTTGTGGTGTATATCAGATATAGTATATCAGATGTCGTGTATGTATGCAATGTATGGGAGCAGAGTGTCTATGCAGTGTTTTGATGCGATGAATCAGATTAATGTAGTGTTGTTTGAAGCGGGCTACAGTTAAAATGCTAATGCGTCAACAGAGAATTTCATGGCATGAAGTGCAAACTGAAAGAAATTACCGAAATCCTGTAAAGGCTGAGCAGGTTCATGCTCATCTAAACCATCCATCCCCATCAGAGAAGCCGCTAGCTCGAGAGCCTGTCCGGTATACTCTAAGATGCTTGTAAATGTTTTGAGATGATCAGTAGTCTATAAAGCATAACTGGAATGAACTGAATGCGCAAAATGTGAAGTATGGTACATATCGGGGTCAGGCCTCGAACTTCGACAAGCTCATGACCAGCTGGTGCGGGCTCAATGGGAATCTGATAGGTCTCTCTAGAACGTCCTTAACAAGTCAGTGTAGTAGGCAGCTCTAGCCATCCCACTCTCCGTCTCTCCCCAGAATCTCTCCTGCCGTGAGTCCTGGTTGCTCTAGCCCCTCTGTCTCCCCCTCTCGCAGTTGGAGCTCTCGTTCCCTCACCTCCATGAATGCCGGTCAAAGGCGGCATCATGTGTGTCTGGATGAAGGTCACATCGTCACCCTACACAAGGAAGTAGTCCACCTTCAACCCTACCATAAACTGGATCACCTCCTCAGCAGAAAGTCTGTGCGTCTCTCTCATGGACACTAGAGGTGCCATCAAAATGAATGGGGCAAGCAGTCCTAAGGTCTGGCGTGCGAAGCGCTCGCTTAAAAACTAGGCACGGTAGTTCGGGCCCTCAAGGAGGGTATGGTGGTGAGTGATAACCCTAGCTATGTCATACCAAGCTTGAAGCCCTGATGGTATCGCGTCCCACGGCTGCCAAATGATATGGAAAATAAGAGAATGAACAGATGTTTAGCCACTGTTAATTGACTAATGGGTGTATTAAGTTGATTGAAAAGTGGAATGACTTTCTTTTGGTTTACCTCCTGCGTCGCAACCACGTCAAAGTACTCATGGAAACACATGAAGTTTTCCCGGGTCCTACGGCTGAGCTGGCCGTCGTATACTCGAGAAAACGGGACTGTCGCCGGAGTCTCCTCTATAGGCTCTGGAGCAAGAGCCATGAAGTATGTGTACACCGACAGCTGCAAGGAAATGTGATCAATACGGTGTATGAACAGATACAAAAAATGCAAAGCAGAAAGCATGCAGTATATGAGTACATACAGAGAATGCAGAGCAGAAAGTACATGTACTGAACAAATGTAAAGCAAGAAGTGCTAAGCAGAAAGTGTAAAGCGAAAGGAGAAAACTATGCTGTGTCACTCCCAAGCCCGCCAGTAGCCACCGATCAAGCTCCCACTTATGCGAGAAGTCGAGCTCATGTATCCATACAAAGTGGTGAGGCCGGCTCTGCCCCAGTCGTAGAACTGAACTCGCTGGAGTACTACCAAGGCACTTAACAGATATAGGCCCATAGTATTCCACCTGTTCGAGAACAAGGTGGTATCGAAAAGGAACATGAGGAAGCCCCTAGCATACTGCTTTGTCACCTCAACTGTCTCGGGCTCAGGCCCTCTGTACTGCTCTTTAAACCAGCTATACCGAACCATGCCTGCCCGAAGTGTAGGTGGGTGTGCCACAAGCAGTGTGGCCCATGCTGCCTCCCACTCTCCCATATCCAGGTCGAGAGGCATCGGATCACCCCCTACGCCTAAGCCATTGATCATGGAAAAGTCGTAAGGAGTCATCGTCATCTCCCTCGTGGTGGAGAAATGGAAGGAGTTGGTGGTGTCCCACTACCTCTCCACTAAAGCCCCTAAGAGAGGGCGACTCGCTACGACCCGCGTCAAGCTAGAACAGAAAATATCAAAGCTTGTCTCGTCAATGATGTCACGAACCCTGGCCGGGAGCTCACTGTACCAGTCACGAGCGGTCGTCGTACCGTAGCCTCTAAAAGAGTGGACCCGTCCTGCAATAATGCATAAGATGCAATCAGATTAAGCAATAAAAGTATAATTGAATATAAAGCAGTCATGTGTGAGATACAGTCAGATCAAGGCAGTTTATGCAATCAGATCGAAACAGTGCAAGAAATGCAAACAATTAAGGGTAGTACTGCAGAAGATCAGTTTTTGTACCTTTACAGCAATGGCCGACAAATGAGATGTTGGCTCCTTCAGTAGAAGGTCATCTGGAACATCCTTAGCGAAGTCGGTGAAGGCTTTGATGCCTCCTACGACAGGTACTATGTGTGTCTCAAGGTGGTACCTCACTAGGTCAAAAAGGCGTATGCTCGGTGCTAGTAGCTCCGGCTCGGCCTTTGGCTCAGCCTCAAAGTCTGCCTCAAACTCCACTAGAGGAAGTGCGGGGAGGACCCGGTCATGAGGGACATCATCTGCCATCTGATATAGATACAAGAGAGGCAAAAATGAGGAAAAATGTGAAAAAGGGTAAAACTTTAAAAAAGTCAACCCCAGGAGAGAGAAAAAAGTCAAAGAAAGTCAAAGCCCGGGAAAGTGTACAAACCTTGAAAGAAACTCAAGGGGAATGAGCCTAGAACGATGGAAATGAAGAAAGAAGCATCGAAACCAAATTCTGATCGGTTCAAAGTGAACAGAACTAGAGGGTTTTAGCGAAGAAAATGTTTTTAGGGTGTTCGAAAACGCATAGAACGCGTGGATCTAGAGAGAAGGAGCACCTAAAGAGCAAGGGAGAAGAATTTCGTGCAAGGGTTTGTGAGGAAATGGTGTGCCATCACTTGTTTTTAAAGACCCAAGGGTGAACGGATAAATTTGCCCCAATCTGCCATCGATGGCCGGCAGTGGCACATCGATGGCCGGCACTATTGTATTGGTGGCCGGCAGATGTCAACAGTGGCCGTCAGGTGGCTAGCGGCCTCCCCTGATGGCCGGTAGGGTCCCATAAGCTTCCTATGCCTCTTTGTCTTTGATTTGTGTCCTTGGATTCCAATAGATGCAAGGTATGCTCAAAGTTTGATTCAAAATGTCTTCGCAGTGGCTCAAAATTTTGTTTCTAGTGCGTGGCAGTTGTCGCTCATCAACGCAAACAAGGTGTATCCTTTTTAACATATTGCAACTCTTCCGAGAGGTAAATCAGAAGTTGCCTTTGAGTCGTCTTTATCAACATGCTTTTGTCGTCGCATGAAATGTGCTGCATAGAATATGCATTGCTTCTTTGTCGTTGCATGGAACACGCGTTTTGAATTGTTTCATAGAGCGTGCGTCACCATGATTACATAGAATATGCATGTCGCATTGAATGTGCGTTGTTGATTATTTTGCATAGAATATGCTTCTACTCCATCTCTTGCATGCTATGCATGAAACATGCCTTTAACACTGTGTTACAGTCATTCGTCTCGCATAGAATATGCATTCTTAACTGCATTGTACCTGTCAAGTTTGTTTCTTATGTAGGCACGATATTGTATGTACGGTTCATTCAAAGTTGGTGCAACAAGACAATATTGTATCTACGGTTCATTCAAAGTTGGTGCAACCAAACGATATTGTATGTACGGTTCATTCAACAGAATTCCAGGTAAGATCATTCTTGTCCTTCGAATACTCATGTTTTGGTTAGAAACATTCAGGTATGCCCGATGTTTATACCTTCCCTCCGATTAGAAGCATTTGGGTCGTGTGTCGGATGTTTATACTTTGCGTTGGTTAGAAACATTTGGGTACGCCCGGTGTTTACAACGACATCCTCCTTTGGTTAGAAGCATTCGGGTACGCCTGGTTGTAGACCGCCTTGAACTCGCTCCGCGTGCCCCCCTTTCGGAGAGGGCGTGGATTGTAGTTCTTAGCTACTACAGTTCGGACTCCTATCACGGTTCTGAATCTAATCTCACAAAGTGCAATGTAAGACTGATAAATCACCAAAGAGTCCAAATTCGGCAAATCGTTTTAGAAAATCGATTTTAATCAAAAAGCGCCAAACATGGACTGTTTTGCCAGATATCAGAGTCGCCACCTAAATATTTTGTTTTGGGAAATTTAGGAAACCCTGACTCGTGTCAAAGGCCACGCGTCCATCATCACCAAAGTTGCCTCGGCTCGGGAACTTCGGTACGAGGGGGGAAGGTCATGAAATGAGCACCCCCGCTAGCCCGATCAAAGGATCGGCCTCTACTAATCATGATATGTTGTTTTTGAAAACATATGCGTTCTTATTCTGGTTTATTAGCTCACTTACTATGTGATGCACACAGCATAAAAGTATAGACTAAATCACTCAACTTGGAACAATACATCTCATGCTTGTTTTTTTGAAAATGGTTTGAAAGTGCTACTCGCAAGTAGGCTAAGACGCGGATTTGCCACCCTCAAGTGGGCTTAGAAAACAACATGGTTTTGCCACTCCACAGAGTGGGCTTAAAACGCACGTTTTGATGAATTGTTCCGATCCAAGTAATGAAGCCTTCATCCACAGGCATTCATGTAGTTATAGCAGTTAAGCCAATAGTCTCATGGCAAGCATGCTATCATGGCAGTCACTTACACGCATGCAAGGATGCTAAAGCATAAACACTTATAGTGTACTCCGAGCCAAAATAAAAGCTAGTTTGTAATTATGCATGATCCTAGCTTTGTCCACAATGCCTAATGCAACACATGCAAAATGCAACTAAGTAGGCTCGGCTATCTAAGATGGCATATGAATGCAGCACTCGATAACATGCTTTGAAACACGTTTTCAAGTAAATGTGTCGAAATTCAATGCAGTTTGAATGATGCGTCGAGCCCGGTGCATGCAATACGAATGAATGATGCACGCATGCAAAGCATAAGTATGCTAATTGAAACATGCCTTAAAACTGACCATCAAAAGCTGGTAAATAAAAGGGAGAAAGAAATGGGGGTTGGAAGACATGCATACACACATGCACCCTTATTACAATATTGTGCCCTCTCGATAGATGGTCCGAATAGAAGCTAAGCTAATCTAAGCTAAGCTAATCAACTAATCTAATTAAACTAATTAGACTATTTATTACAGAACAATAAAGAAATAGCTAAACTAAGCTACTTAATTTTTATAACACTTAATTAATTAACAAATTAACTAATTAAATTACAAATTGATGCTAACTAACAAGTAAGCATTAAACTAAGCTGCTCCATCTCTGTTCGAAGAAGAAGAGAATGCATGCTCGGTTGTCGCCCCAAAAAGCTCTCCGGTTGCTCTCTTGAGGCTCTGTTTGCAGGGTGTCTTCAAGAACTTGCTGCTGGATCTCACCAAAATAGTGCTGAGGAGTGCACCAGTGGCCTGCTGGCCATGAATGGTGACTACTGACCCTCCTGCCGGCCAAGGATGTGCACTGCTGGCCAAGGATGAAGGGGTGCCGGCCAACAATGAGAGGGTGCCGGCCATTGGTTGCTGTGACACCAAATTGTAATAGAGCACAAAACAGAGGAAAGGGAGGGTCTCCTAAGAACATGTGTGTACTATGCCCCTCTATATCATCTCAAAACATCAAGGGAAAGGCACCATTGGATCCAAGACCATCAATCAAGCATCTCAATGCATGATGGCCAAAGATCCAACTTGCACAAATTCAATAAATGCAATGCAAAGAAGACTCTAAATCCATTACCTCCTCATGGATGATGAAAGGCAACGGAGAAAAAAGGGATTGGCTCACTTTCATCACTTCAAGTATGAAGTGGGCCAATCCACCTTGTGTTCAACATAACGTCTGGTTGAACATCGTACAATGCAAACAACATGCTACGGTTGGCATGAAACACAAGACTCTAACATGTAAACAACGCATGCATAACCTGTTAAGGGACTAAAATGAAGAAACTAGTGAAGGACACAACACTAGAGACATGCAATATAATGTTCAATGGACTAAATCAACCCGAAACAGACCTCATGCATGCCAAAACAGTGGCCAAAATGTGCTGAAACTCAAGCACAAGAAGTAAGAAAAGCATGCCCAACTTATGGCTCGCAAGCAAGGCACAAAGCTCAACTCTCAAACACAATGAAAGAGTGATATCTGTGAGAGTGAGACAATGATATATGCTCTGAATTTACATGCCAAATGATGCTGTATCAGGCAAACAACACAAGTATAGCATGTTAGGGTCCTTAGAACTCAAAGCTAGTCAAGGGCTTTACACAAGAGATATGCAATACAATGCACAAACAACCAAACTAGCTCTGGACAGAGCTTAACCATGCTAAATCAGAGGCTACACACATGCTGGGATTGAAGCTCAAATAGCAAGAAATGCATACTCATGTATTGGCCCATAAACAAGGAATAAAGGCACAACTCTCAAAGCCATCAAGGAATGAAAGAAGTAAGAACATGACATAAGTATACGCTCTAAAATAACATGTTAAACGATGCCCAAACATGCAATTATCACAAACGTAGCATACTATGGTGCTCAAAACTCAAGTCTAGCTAAGGTACTTGCACCATAGCCATATCCACCAAGCCCCAGAGGACCAAAATCACTCAAAATAGTCCTAAGGCAAGCCAAAGCAATGGTAGAAACATGATGAATTTTAGCCAAAACAAGCTAGAATGGGAGGCATGAAGCATGATGCATGCAAGGCCAATGAGTGGGATTACACTACACATACCAAATCCAAGTAAAAGGTGACTCTACCAACAAAAATCAGAGTTGTAACATGGCAAAGTAACACCAAAAACATGCTGAGATGGTGGCCCTAAAGCTTAGGCAAGCATGCATACATATAGGCTTATAAGTGAAGCATAAGGCTCGACCCTAAAGCATAACAAAAGGGCGATAAATTCAAGAATATGGCAGCGGTATATGATCTGAAATAACATGCCAAATGATGCCATGCCATGCAAAAAGCTCAAATATGACTGCTAGAGGTCTCAAAGCTTAAGGCTAGCAAGGCTGTAGACACCCCATTTTTGACCGCCCTTAAGACTTGGGCGTTACTGATGGTTTACTTGGTGGTAAAAGATGTGCAGGGCAAAGGTTCAATCTCTTCGGCAAGGAGAGAGCCAAATCCCAACTTCACACCCCTTTTGGATCAAAACTATTTTGAATGGTTTTTAGACCTTAAAACCCTCTCTTTCAAAACATTTTTGAAATAAAGTTTCTGCGATGTTCCGAGGCTCGCATTTTGTCAAACGTTACGCTTTTCGGTAAACCGAGCAGGGACGAAGTGGAAATGAATGAAAGAGAGATGAAATCTTTGAAAAATCTTTCAAAACACTTTGTTTAGGGGTTTGGAGTTGAAGAAAAGAGGAAAGAAGAGGAGAAAACTAGTTTGGGAGAAGTTCGACATGAATCCGGGTAGAAGCGAATCGGGCAGCCCTCGCTGAATCGGGCTTATCTATCTGTACACTTGGAGTTTAGCTATGGGGCCACCACTGTCAGAAATCTTACTTCCGGGGCTTCATTTTGCACTCAAGAATCTTTTAAAGCCAAGTCCGGGTGGGGGAGATATGATCAGTTGAAGTTGGGCATCATCCCGGTTGGATCGAATCTGCGCGGCTTCACCAAAAAGGGCATAACTTTTTGTACAAAACGAATTTTAATGCAAGGTTTACGCCATTGGAAAGCTAACTTCCGGGGCTTCAATCTAGATACCCGCCGGCCATTTTTTGACCTTGGCAGCACCTATCGAAAATCTATTTATCCGGCCGGCAATTTATTGTGCCGACCGGCAATTTGTTGTGCTCACCAGCCATTTTTGCTGGCCGACGACCTTCCGGAGTTTTCTACAGATTGAGTGGATGCCAGCTATGCCAGCTGGAGGGCACAGACTGGATCCTCCATACACGTGTATGGAGGATCTTTGCTCTTAGTTTGAAGCTTCTAAGAGAAGCTTTAGTCTCTTGGCTCTATAAAGGAAGCTCTCCTCTTCCTTATACTAGGTTAGAAAAACCAGCTGGAGATATACATACAATCCTCCATATATCTATCTCATCCAAGCCTCCAAACCCAAGAATCCTTGCTCCATTTGCACTACACCCTATAGCACCACACCACCACTTCCATTCCAGCAGCTTGGAGGTCTTCTCAGAGGCTAGGAGGCAGCTTTTCTTGGTCCAAGAGGTAGCAAAGGATTGGTCTTCAAGGGTGAGTTGATTTCTCCCTCTTTCTAGCTCATTTTTGCAAGTTTTCTTAGCCCCTTTTGCTTGCTGTTTTGAGCTCCGACCAAAACTGAAAGTGAAATTTTTTTGACCTCTATTTCATCTTTCATTAAGGGTCTTACCCTGTTTGGGACCCCCATTTTGCACTTGCTTCATCACCCCTTTGTATGCCATAATCTTGCATAGTATTTTTGGCCTATGTGTAATCTGTTTTGGAGCATAATGTAAACTGTAGATAGGCTTATTTTGAACCCTTCTTCAACATTGAAGAAGGGCTCATCACTGTTTGGGACCTCCATGGGCCACTTGTCATTATCCCCCTCTTTGGTCCCCATTTTTGCTTGATTTATTAGCCTATTGAGATTCTGCTTTTGGACCTTGGTCCGAACTGAAAATGGCCCTATTTTGACCTGATATTCATATTTCATTAAGGGTCTATGGCTGTTTGGGACATCCTTTTTATACTTCATGTTATAGCTCTCTTGGTGCCATTATTTTGCATGGCATTTTGAGCATACTTGTATATTGTTTTGGGGGTTTCCATAAACTTTAAGTAGTCATATTTTTGGTCCCTCTTCAGTGTTGTAGAAGAGCCTTTTTCTGTTTGGGCTTTGCATCTACCACTTGCTTCATTGCCTCCCTTGCGGAGCCATTTTTGTATGATAATTTAGGCCAAGTTTAGAAAGACTAAATAAGTGCACTTTTTGAATTTTCTTGTATTATGTGTAGAAAAATTAGAGGGGAGATGTTGATTGATGTGACTCAAAAAAGATAAAAAGATGAAATAAGTGCACTTTTTTAGTTTAGCCAAACTTGGCCTAACTCCCATTTGTGCTTGCTGTTTGGCCATTCTTTGAACTGTAAAAATGCTTA
>NW_021026547.1:407206-446477 GCF_004153795.1 Camellia sinensis | reverse complement strand
AGGGTAGTCCTGGAACTATAGCTTCAGAAGGCTCCGATATCCCCCGGGTACATTGGACTAGTGTTGATAGACTTTGTTAGGTCAGAAATTCAATTCAAGGGCAACCAGTGTTCTTTCGCTGAGGCAAGGCAAAGAAAGGCCAGTTAGGGCTTACCGGTTTATCTGATCCGTCAGTCGCCAGTCACATCACCTTTGTTCGGACTCAGCAGACCATGATGGCCCAGGGTTCGGAAGAATTTGTGGCCGTCATAGCAGTGTTAAATCAGGGAACTGCCATGCAAGCTGAGACCAGTATTGAAATGCAGCGTCCATCTGGGGCATCTGCCTCACATCCAGCTTTGGGACCCCAGCCAAACTTTGACCCACTTCCGCCAGTTGAAGATTTGCAGTGTCCGAATCCTTGAGAAAGGTTGACTCAAGCTCAGGTGCTCAGACCCCTGGTACAGCCTAATGAGAGGCTTTATTCCCTTGATGTTAATGAGCTCAATCCGACTGCAGTGAAAATTGCAAACCTTGAAAAGCACTTCAAAAAGGCACAGGGCCTTAATTCCATTCCCGACATTGAGGATGGGCACACTGAGTCTGCCGTACGGCTCCCAGACCGATTCAAAATGCCATATATTGACCGCTTCGATGGGTCTGGAGATCCAATGGTACATATCCGACTTTTCTAGGATGTCCTGAAGCCGATGGGTCTGACTAAGCCACAGAAACTCTCTCTGTATGGAACAACCCTGTCGGGTGTAGCAGCCACTTGGTACGCTAAGTTGGAAGATAAAGTGAAGCAAGACTGGGAAGAATTGGCTGAGGCCTTTGTTGATCAGTATTCCTACAATGCCCAAGTTGAAATGACCATGCAAGAGCTTGAAACAACCCGCCAGAACCCAACAGAGTCTTTTGTGGAATTTGTAGCAAGGTGGAGGGCAAAGGCAGCACAGATGACAGATCGGCCTTCCGAGAGGGATCAAGTGCAGATGATGGTACGAAACCTCGAGCATGATATGCTGCAGAAGTTGATAGTCGCTCCGTTATTCACTTTCAAAAGTTTGCACGAACTGGGGGTTCAGATCGAGAATGTGTTCAACAGTGGGATCATTCCCAGAACAAGTGAACCGACAAGGAGGGCGATTGCAGGGAGTACCAATGTTGGTAGCAGCGTCATTCCCAAACCCACCGAGATCAATACAGTCGCCACAGCCGACCCTTTTGCCAATCCAAGCCTACAAACAGCCGGCCCAGCCCGAGCTCAAGGCAGAACTTTCACTCCCCTTTATATGAGCCTGACTAGCGCACTAAAAGCCTTGATGGAAAGAGGGCATCTCAAACCCCTCGATCCTCAACCTCTGCCTGACCCACTTCCAGCCAGACATAATCCCTCCAAGTACTGTATGTACCATCAGCAGCGCGGTCATGGCACCGACCGTTGCTACCGCCTTCGTCATGAGGTCCAAAATCTCATCGACAATCGGACGATAGCTCCACCTTCAACCCCCGATGACCAAGTACCTCATCCACATCTCAATCTGATCCACACACTGGTCGTCCCTTACGACCCCAGTGTATACATCACCCCGGCCCATCTACCCAAGCCTGAGGTGTTTATCCCGGAAAGCATGGACTTATGCATGATGGGTGCATCTGAACCCCAATTATCTCAAACCCATGAACCCACTATTTCTGAGCTGATGAAGATGATCGAAGATCTTCGGAGAACTGTGGCAGATCTGGCCTTTGGAGTTTTGGCCCCATCATCAACCACGTCACATACCAGGGAGTTCATGTCAAAAGGCTCCTTAGGACGGGCTGCATTTGAAGAAGGCCAATCCCTTGGCAAAGTGGATGCAAGTGGTAAGAACAAGGTAGGGGCAGGCATTGGTCCCCATGAACACCTTCAGTGGGATATTGAGGCTTTGAAAGCCGAAGGGCTGAACAAACAGCAAGTACTCGCAGTTGTTGCAAAAATTGTAGATGACACTTTCGCCACTCAGAATGAGAGCAGTCTGAATCAAGGGGCAATCCGGGAGAAGGGCCACTGTACCAGGAACGTTCCTTTCATCTCTAAACCCATGCTCGGAAGAGATCAGTAAACCCAGTCAGCACCTACCAATCCCTTTGCTGGTGCATCCAGCAAAACTCCACAAACCTCAAAATACCCACCTCGAGGCCAGAGGGTGTTCGCACCACTGTACTTGTCTTTATCAGCGGCCTTGAGGGTCCTGATTAGAGAGGGGGATCTGAAACCCCTAGAGCCGCGACCACTGCCAGATAGACTTCCTTCCTCCCATGATCCGACCAAGTACTATGCCTTTCATCAGCAAGTCGGCCATGTCACTGATGGTTGTTTTCGTCTTCGCCACGAAATACAAGATCTGATTGACAATAAGGTCATCGTCGCACCAACTCAACAAAGTCTATCGTCATTGGATCAGTGAACCTGGGGGATAATGCGGTGCGATCGGGGGAGGAACCACCTGCGGGCGGCGCTCAGTTTACTTCAGATGTGGCGTTTGACACGCACAGTTTTGAGCAATGTGCGAACACTAGTTTTTGTACTTTTTGACTTGGGTATTGGGTCAGTTTTGTTGTTTTGTATATGGTCAGTCTTTTTGTACTAGGTCTGTCAGGTCTGTCTTGTTGTATCGAGTCAGTCCTGTTTTGTTAGAGTCAGGTGATTCCGAGGGTGTTACCTCGGGCATCACTATTTGGTTTTGTGTTTGTCTTTTCGGTTTCTTTTGAGTTTGTTTCTGCCATGGAGCCAGTTACACCAACAGTTATGAATGAAACAACAGTGGTTTTTCATGCTTTTGTGCTTACTTCTGCCTTGTGCCAGTTGTGCCAGAAAGTCGAATGGAACGACAGTGCATTTCACCTGCTTCTCTGTGCTTTTAAATCATTGCATTGACCTAAGTTTTTCAAAGCTGTTTTTGAACATTGTGATGAAAACGAAGAGGAAGGAATTCCTCGGGTTTTTGCAAAATTTAATCATTTGAGAGAAAGAGAGGCATGCTAAGCCTTTAATGATCGAGATCATGCTTGTTAATGTGAGTACTGAGAAGGATCCTGGCTTGATCCAGATTGGTCTCACACTGTCTTCAGCGCGAGCGACTAGTCGCTCTCTTAAAAGATTTCAAAAACTGTTTTGCGCGATCTTGCGAAGACCTGTGTGGAATCACTCTTGAGATTGTGCAGCTTAGAATCGCTCTCAGCCTCGAGATTCGACCCCTCACTTTCAAACCTTGAACCTGAGTTCAGAGCGTTCAACGGTCAACCGCAACGTGAGGCCTGTGTGACCATTTTGAAGCAGTCCTCGAACAAGCGGCACCATAGTCAGATCAAGAAGGTCAGATCAAAGGAAGCTTGTAAAGCTAGATCAGAAGCCCCCCCTCAAACTAGGGGCAAAAATGTTAGATATGCTCGAAGAGCCGAAGATGGATCCTTCAGTAAATCAATACAACAGCCACTCTCCTGGATACAGATGGCTTCAAAACCCTAAAACCATTTGGCATGGACAAAGCTACACTTTTACCCTTGAGAGGCTCGCTGGGTCGAAAACCCGGAAGGGCGACCCAGGCAAAAGTTAGAGCAAGGAAAAAAGGAAAAGAACAAAAAAGAAGAAGAACAAAAATACAAAGAACAAAAAAGAAATGAAGAAAAGATGAAAAAAAAAAGAAAAAAAAAAAGAAAACAAGAAAAAGATGGAAAAAAAAAAGAACAAAAGAAATGAAAAAGAATTAAAGAATAGAGCTCGCAAGGTTGAAAACCCGGAAGGGCGGCCTTGGCAAAAGTTAGAGCGCAAAATGAGAGGTTAAATACCCGAGTGTACCTTAACCGGAACTACGTAAGGCTTGATTCCCATCTTTGGGATACGTAGGTAACTTCATTCCGAAGTCTAGCCGTAAAACACTTCAAATCAACTGTGTCCATGTATTGGTTTTGATCATCTTTTCCTTCTCTGTATCCGAGAGTTCGGTTGTCATCGTCACTCTGAGGACTGATTGCAATGCGCTGCGATGCTATCCAAACAAGGGGCAACTTTCCGTTGCCATACAGTGTGCCGTGGTGCCATTCAAACAAGGGGCAACTTTCCGTTGCCGTGCAGCTCTTTTCAAGCAAGGTGCAATTTTCCTTTGGATCTGAAGTTGCGCATCTCAAGAGTAGGTTTCGTGCTTGTTGAGCATTGGCCGTTTGCAAAAATAGTTTTTTGAGAATTTTTACTGAGGTTGACTATTCTCTCGAAAATTATTCCATTTTTCCAAAAAACTAGACCATTTCTTGGACCCAAAAAAGGGAAATTTTCAGTGCTCATAGCCTGGCTTGCATGATTTTCAAATAAAAAATCGAACGAGTATGTTAATCTAACTCTCATATTGGTCAAAATTGTTTTAGTAGAAAACCAAAACAAAAAAATGGTCAAAATGATGAACTAGGGGCACAGTTAAGTCAGTTGTTCTGTCTTTTCCCCATTATTAACATGCTTGCCAAGAAAGGCACCATACCTGCTGGAAAAAGGCATCACTGAAGCTAACCGCAAAAGGGCAGAAAACTCTCACATCCTCCAAGCAACGAGGTATCAAACCAAGTGCGAAGCACAAATTGGAATGGGTTAGGATATTCCACTCCTTTATCTAGACAGATCTGATCACGTCTGAACTCCCCAATAGAGCATCGTCAACCGATGTCAGCTGCAGATCTGCTACCCGTCCAGTTGTAGCACAGCCCCTCTCTGGAAGAAACTCACTGTTGTGAACAAGAAGAAGAATCTAGCGGAATGCTAGGGGCAAGAGCCCACAACTTTCTGTTTATCCATCAACCACCCAGGGAAGGGATTTAAAATAAGAGATTGAAGAATAGAGAGATGTGCGCTGAGAGAAAAAGTGAGAAAATGGATTTTCAGAAAAACAGAGCCTGAGGGCCGAGCGATGTGTGAATCACAAATGAGAAAGGGTGGGAAACAATACTTGGGGAAACAGGCTCCATGTGCACATTTGAGTCTTGTGTTTTATTTTGCCTGTCTCGATTCTTGTTTTGAGTCGCTTCGAGTGTTACTCGATGTGCTTAGGTTGTTTACCTTTGTTTTTCCCTTGTCGAGTCGTTTTGGCTGTGGCCAGTCGTCGGCTCAATACCCAGTTAAAGAACTCATTTCTCAATTTCCAAAAAAAATCATCTTGTGCTCAGAGTGCTGTGCCATTCTCCACATTTGTGCAAAACAGTATTTGTTCTTTCATAAAACTGCAGGGTCCACCCCCGATGAGTGTGAACAGTAGAAAAAGGACCTATCTGAAGCTATGTAGGTTCCAGACTGCAAAGCAAAAGAAAAAAGAAAATTTTGGAGCGTCTTAGGGTGTTCCAGCTTTGGCAAGATCCGAGACTGCATTTCAGGTGCACCTTCCCAGACCTCGCCATTTCTCTGGAGTATGAGTGTATCTCGACCCCAAGTGTAAGCCTGCTTCAAGTCAGAATGGCAATTAAAGCAGCAGCAGATGTTATCTCTTGCCAACATAAACAGGGTGTGCCCTTTTTGAGCTGAGTGTGTTACAAAGTCCTCCGAAAGGTAAATCGGAGGCACCAGAGTACATGTTTGATGCCCTTCCATTGCATAGAATGTGCACTTTCATATACACTTCTGTTACATGTGTGCCGCGCATCGTTATGATTTATGCATAGAATATGCTTGCTTTCGATTCTGCATAGAATTTGCTTTCAATATTCCATAGAATATGCTCCTGTTTCTTGCATAGAAAATGCTCGTATCTTTTGCATAGAAAATGCACTCTTCCATACTTGCATAGAAAATGCACCTCATTTGCAGAGAACATGCATTCACTCGCACTGTCTTGTGCACTTACACTTTGTATCTCACTAGCACTGTCTTGTGCATCTTGTGGTTGTATCTCACTCGCACTATTTTGTGCATTGCATATCACTCGCGCTGTTTAGCGTATCGCACTATTTTGTGCATTGCATATCAATCGCGCTGTTTAGCGTATCGCACTATTTTGTGCATTGCATATCACTCGAGCTGTTTAGCGTATCGCACTGTCTTGTGCATTTCAAAATCACTCGCGCTGTTTAGTGTATCGCACTGTTTAGTGCATTTCAAATCATTCGTGCTATTTTGCGCACCTCAATCACACTGTTTTGTGCAGTTTACATTCGCGCTATTTTGTGCACCTCAATCGCACTGTTTTGTGCAGTTTATCATTCGCGCTATTTTGCGCATTGCACTGTTTTGTGCAGTTTACATTCGTGCTATTTTGCGCATCGCACTGTTTTATGCAGTTTACATTTCACGCTATTTTACGCACCTCAATCGCACTTTCTTGTGCATTTCAAATCACTTGCACTGTCTTGTGCATTTCAAATCACTCGCGCTTTCTTGCACATCGCACTGTTTTGTGCACCTTACTTGCATTTTGCATGCATCCTATCGTGCTATCTTGCGCACATCACTTGTACCTGTTAGTACATTGCATTGTTTTGAATACAAACCGGCTTCGCGTAGCGTATAAGTCCAATTATCAAAATCTTCTTTCATATCATTTGCATCCTGCCCCTGAACTACGCTGGTTTGATACCTTGCAAAGGGATACGTAGGCAGCCTGCGGGCACAACCATTCATTCATTCGTATTTTGTTTGTTTGTCCAAGTCTTCGGCCTGGTCAAAAATAGGTCGTCTCTGGGCTTTGACATTTACTCACGTCACTTCTTGACTTCCGAGTTCTGTCAAAGAGGGGCAACTGTAGACACCCCATTTTTGACCGCCCTTAAGACTTGGGCGTTACTGATGGTTTACTTGGTGGTAAAAGATGTGCAGGGCAAAGGTTCAATCTCTTCGGCAAGGAGAGAGCCAAATCCCAACTTCACACCCCTTTTGGATCAAAACTATTTTGAATGGTTTTTAGACCTTAAAACCCTCTCTTTCAAAACATTTTTGAAATAAAGTTTCTGCGATGTTCCGAGGCTCGCATTTTGTCAAACGTTACGCTTTTCGGTAAACCGAACAGGGACGAAGTGGAAATGAATGAAAGAGAGATGAAATCCTTGAAAAATCTTTCAAAACACTTTGTTTAGGGGTTTGGAGTTGAAGAAAAGAGGAAAGAAGAGGAGAAAACTAGTTTGGGAGAAGTTCGGCATGAATCCGGGTAGAAGCGAATTGGGCAGCCCTCGCTGAATCGGGCTTATCTATCTGTACACTTGGATTTTAGATATGGGGTCACCACCATCGGAAAGCTTACTTCTGGGGCTTCATTTTGCACTCAAGAATCTCTTAAAGCCAAGTTCGGGTGGGGGAGATATGATCAGTTGAAGTTGGGCATCATCCCGGTTGGATCGAATCTGCGCGGCTTCACCAAAAAGGGCATAACTTTTTGCACAGAACGAATTTTAATGCAAGATTTGCACCATTGGAAAGCTAACTTCCGGGGCTTCAATATAGATACCCGCCGGCCATTTTTTGACCTTGGCAGCACCTATCGGAAATCTATTTAACCGGCCGACAATTTATTGTGCCGACCGGCAATTTGTTGTGCTCACCGGCCATTTTTGTTGGCCGACGACCTTCCGGAGTTTTCTACAGATTGAGTGGATGCCAGCTGTGCCAGCTGGAGGGCACAGACTGGATCCTCCATACACGTGTATGGAGGATCTTTGCTCTTAGTTTGAAGCTTCTAAGAGAAGCTTTAGTCTCTTGGCTCTATAAAGGAAGCTCTCTTCTTCCTGATACTAGGTTAGAAAAACCAGCTGGAGATATACATACAATCCTCCACATATCTATCTCATCCAAGCCTCCAAACGCAAGAATCCTTGCTCCATTTGCACTACACCCTATAGCACCACACCACCACTTCCATTCCAGCAGCTTGGAGGTCTTCTCAGAGGTTAGGAGGCGGCTTTTCTTGGTCCAAGAGGTAGCAAAGGATTGGTCTTCAAGGGTGAGTTGATTTCTCCCTCTTTCTAGCTCATTTTTGCAAGTTTTCTTAGCCCCTTTTGCTTGCTGTTTTGAGCTCCGACCAAAACTGAAAGTGGAATTTTTTTGAGCTCTATTTCATCTTTCATTAAGGGTCTTACCCTGTTTGGGACCCCAATTTTGCACTTGCTTCATCACCCCTTTGTATGCCATAATCTTGCATAGTATTTTTGGCCTATGTGTAATCTGTTTTGGAGCATGATGTAAACTGTAGATAGGCTTATTTTGAGCCCTTCTTCAACATTGAAGAAGGACTCATCGCTGTTTGGGACCTCCATGTGCCACTTGTCATTATCCCCCTCTTTGGTCCCCATTTTTGCATGATTTATTAGCCTATTGAGATTCTGTTTTTGGACCTTGGTCCGAACTGAAAATGGCCCTATTTTGACCCTTTCTTCATGTTTCATTAAGGGTCTATGGCTGTTTGGGACATCCTTTTTATACTTCATGCTATAGCTCTCATGGTGCCATTATTTTGCATGGCATTTTGGGCATACTTTTATATTGTTTTGGGGGTTGCCATAAACTGTAAGTAGTCATATTTTTGGTCCCTCTTCAGTGTTTTAGAAGAGTCTTTTTCTGTTTGGGCTTTGCATCTACCACTTGCTTCATTGCCTCCCTTGCGGAGCCATTTTTGTATGATAATTTAGTCCCACTTGTGTTTACTGTTTGGCCATGCTTTGAACTGTAAAAATGCTCATTTTGGGGGTGCCTTTCTTCTGTATTTTCATTCCATGTACCAATTATGCATGCTTTGTATAGCTGTAAGCCATTTCATGTACCTAGTTTTGCATTTCGGGAGAAATTCCATGCATCGGGTGTCATTTCGCCTTGTTTCAGGGCTGTTTTGCCCCTCATTTTGCTACTGATTTTCACATGCTAGCATATCATCTTGCCATGTCTTGTTAGAGTGGCATTTCGTGCCGCAGGTTCGGTCCTCGGTTTGCGTGCACGCGTGCATGCACTTCGAGTTGTCTCATTTTCATCTTATGGCCACTGATGTGGGTGTGGCTGAGGTCCACTCACATTGGTGTAAGTCCATCTTGCATTGTGTATGCCATGTTTCAATGCGTTGTGCATGTTATGTTGTTAGCATTGTGTGTGCCATGTAGTTGTATTGCATGTTTGTATGTTTGCTTGCATGCTTAGGTCGCATGTGCATTGTTGTGCATTGCCTCGCCTCTTGACCAACCATGATTGAGGTTGGGTCCCTTGTATGTTTTGTGTGCATTGCATTTGACATTGAAATGCATACTTGACTCGTTGGCCATCATGCATCGAAATGCGTGATTGGTGGCCCGAGGGTAGAGGGCCATGCTCCTTTGAGTCCATTACATGATAGGGAGTGTGTCCATGCATACATGTGCTTGAAATCCCATGCCATATGTTGTCTGTCCTCTGTTGCTGTCAAAACTGTCTCCTGCAGGAAATTTCTGCCGGCCGGCATAATACATTGCCGACCGACTGTTGGTGAATGGCTGGTGACTAAATCAGCAGCCAATGGGAATTATACACTGCCGGTGGGAATTTCCCCCAGCCGGTGGTATTCTGCAGTGTGCAAGGAACCTGTCCCAGAATTATGGCATTTTTCAGAAAAGCGAGGCAGTAAAACAAAGGCAGCAATGGTATGGTGCGGGCTTTCCGGGCGAGACGGATTCGAGCATGCATCATTCGCGCATCCCGAGGCGAGGGCTGTGGCCACCTTCCCTTTTGTTTACATTCATTCTGCTAAGTAAATTAGAAATTCTGTAATAATTTTATTTGCTTATCATTCGGACTGTAATATTTATTTGGTCCCTCCGAGGGAGGGCAAATCTGTAATAAGTGTGTGTGAGTGGTGTGTATGTCTTCCAATCCCCACTTCTTTCTTCCCTTTTACTTACCTGCTTTGATGGTTAGTAATAGGACATGTTCAATTAGCATACCTTTTGCTATGCATGTGTGCATTCATGCATTTGTATTGCATGCATTAGGCTCGGTACATCACGCTAACTGCATTTGTACTTCAAATCCAAATTGCATACATGCATCAAGTTGATCGCATTTCACGTGCCATGCTTAGGTTAGCCGAGCCTATCTAATTGCATCCTGTATGTGTTGCATTAGTCAAATTGACATGAACTAGGACATGCATGTTTGCTAACTAGTTTGTTGTTTTGGCACGGAGTACGATGTAAGTGTTTATGCTTTAACATCCCGCATGCGTGTGAGTGTTGCCATGACAGTATGCTTGCCATGCGGCTAAATGCTTATGTGATAAAATTGTTTGAATGCCTGTGGGTGAAGGTTGGATTGTTTGAGTTGGGAAAACTCATTGAAATCCGTGTTTTAGCCTACTTGCGAGTAGCAAACCCCAAAGCACTTTTCAAAACAAACGGATATGCAATGCTTGTTTCCAAATTAGGCAATCTAGTCTATACTTGTTTGCTGCGTGCATAACATAGTAATTCTAGGCTAATAACCGGAATAAGAACACATAACGTTTTCAAAAACGGATATCATGGTTAGTAGAAGCCAGTCTTCGGACCGGGCGAAAGGGGGTGCTCATAGCTGACCTTCCCCGATCGTACCCAAGCTCCCGAGCCAAGACAACTCCGGTGATGACGGACATGTGGCCTTCGGCACTGAGTCAGGGTTTCCTAAATTTCCCCATTTTAAAAAATATTTAGGTGGCGACTCTGTATCTGGCAAAGCAGTCCATGTTTAGCACTACTTTTCAAAAAATCTGTTTCTCAAAACGATTTGCCGGATTTGGACTCTTTGGTTCAAGATTAAGATCCGTGACACGAATCGAGTCCGAACTGTAGTAGCGAGGGCCCCCTTCGCGGGCGCGTCTACAAAGGCCAATCACACTAGAGCCATACAAAACAAGGCATGCACGACCAAAACCACTCAAATCAGACCTAAAGCATGTTAAATCAAAGCCAAAAATGTGCTGGAGCAAAGCTAACACATGCTAGAATGATGAACCAAAGCATGAAGCATGTTAGGCCAAAGAGCATGATTGCACTACAAGTACCAAAAGCAAGCAACCAATGACCAAATCAACCGAAAAAAGAGTTATGGAAGGTCCAAAAAGTCACAAAAACATGCTTGGACTCAGCTTAAAAGAAGTAGAAAAGCATGCTCAAGTATGAAGCCAACAAGGCAAGGAAGCAAGACAAGAGGAGAGGGAACCACCCCCCTCTTATTTTGGACCTCAAAAACACCTTTCCACCACTGAAATTTCTCTGAGTTTCAGTAGCAGAAAGGCCATGCAAAGGCCACTACAAAAGCTTCAAGGAATGGCTCCAAAGCTTAACAAATAAGGCATACAAGGGGGTGAAACACCCCCAACTCCCACAAGGCCTCAAACAAACATTTTAAAAACTTAAAAATAAAGCTTTTTGTAGTTGAAAGTCAAGCCTAAAACAGCATGCAAAGGTGGCTATGATGGTATACAAAGATAAGCTCAAAAGGGGAATACATTCACCCTTGAAGAATAGCAGCAAAGCATGCCTTCCTCTGAGCCAAAACCAGCCTTTTAAGTCCAAACAAGACCCTCAAGTACCTCAGTAATAAAGTGATGGTGCTTTACTAGGTGTTGTAGTGTAAAAGTGAAGAGAAAATACACTTTGAGACACTATTAAGCACAATATATATAGAGAGAGAGAGAGTGAGAATTCTAGAGAGAGAGAGAGATATCTTGTCTCTAAAAAAAATGTCAACCTCTGGAAAGGGGGAGGAGCCTCCCCTTATATAGAGCAAAGCAATGCAAAGCTTGCTTGACAAGTTTGAAATGGCCTCCATCCCTCCATACATGACTCTGTGAAAAACAACTAGCTCAAAAGATCTGAAATAATATCTGCTGAAACAAGGTGTCCTGCCGGCCATTAGTGGTGGCCGACAGTGCCTCATTGATGGTTGACAGGCCTTATCCATGGTTGGCAGGGCCAAATCCATGGTTGACAACACCTTTCCCATGGCCGGTAGGCCATCACAAACAACAATATGGAGGGACCAAGGCATGGTCCAAAAATGAGACAGCATGGAAATAGGGTTTGGAAAGAGCAAACCTCTCATTTTGTCACGAAAGTTGAGTGCTCAGCGAACAATAAAACTTGTAATCGGATGTACCTACAAGCACATCCAAGTCTTGAGGACGGTCAAAAATGGGGTGTCTACACCGGTGTTTATACCTTCCCTCTGGTTAGAAGCGTTTGGGTCGTGTGCCCGACGTTTATACTTTGCGTTGGTTAGAAACATTCGGGTACGCTCGGTGTTTACACCGACATCCTCCTTTGGTTGGAAACATTTGGGTATGCCTGGTATTTATACCTTCCCTCTGGTTAGAAGCGTTTGGGTCGTGTGCCCGACGTTTATACTTTGCGTTGGTTAGAAACATTCGGGTACACGTGATGTTTACACCGACACACTTCGTTGGTTTGAAACATTCGGGTATGCCCGGTGTTTACACCGACACCTTCGTTGGTTAGAAACACTCGAGTACGCCAGGTGTTTATACCTCCCTTTGGTTAGAAGCGTTTGGATCGTGTGCACGACGCTTATACCTCCTTTTCGGTTAGAAGCGTTTAGAACGTGTTTCGATGCTTATACAACTCCGTTTTGGTTAGAAACATTGGAACGTGCTCTGATGTTTGTACCACCCTCCGGTGTTCGCACCGCTCCCTTTTCCCTCTCATGCGTGGCGCGTTAGGATGCTTTGGTTAAATGCAATTGGACGGATTCCAATGCTTATACCGCTCTTTGTTTTTATTGCATAATGGTTGGATGTGTTTCACTTGTTATCATCACTTCTGTCCTCACGTGTGCCACACGTTGGGATCTTGTTTGTTGCCTCTGGTGCACCCGACGGTTGTTGTTCTTTACCTTTTTTGCGTGAGGCGCAGTTAAGAATGCATAATTTTCTTACATCCTTTCTGCATGAAATGTGGTTTGGTTCATGTTTACTTGTTGTAGCATTTCTTTGCTAGATGCTTTATTACAGCCTCATTGCATGATCATAAGTTATGTACTTGCATTGTGCACATCATTTGCATTTTGCTCCAGCCTGTGGGCGCATCTATATTATTATCTTGAATGTCTGTCTAAGTCTTCGGCCTTGTCAAAAATGGGTTATCTCCGGGCTTTAATTTTCACACACGTCATTTCATGACTTCGGAGTTCTGTCAGAGAGGGGCAACTGTAGACACCCCATTTTTGACCATCCTCAAGACTTGGATGTTCTTGCAGGTACATCCAGTGACAAGTTTGATTGCTCGTCGAGCACTCGAATTCCGCGATGGAGCGCCACAGGTTTGAGCTTTTCAAACCCTGTATCAATTCTGTCTCATTTTTGGACCATGTTTTGGTCCTTCCAGCTTGTTGTTTTTGGTGCACTGCCGGCCATGATAAAGCACTGCTGGCCATGGACTTTGGCCTGCCGGCCATTGATGAGCCCTGCCGGCCATCAATGAGCCCCTGCCGGCCATCACTGATGGCCGGCCTGCCACCAGTGCATCAGTAGATATTTTCTGATATTTTTGGTGCCAGCTGTTTGCACATATTGGAGCATCTGCTTGCACGTGGATGGTTGGATCTTTTCAAGAGGATTTTGTATCTTCTATATATAGAAGTCATCCTCTTGCATGTAGGGGGTTATAAAATTTTGTGAGCAAAATTTTTCTCTCTCTCTCTCTAGAATCCTCTCTCTCTCTCTCTAGAATCCTCTCTCTTTATTTTGTGCTTGAAAGTGAGAATTCTCCGCAGTCTTGTAAAGAAACCCTTGACCAAACACCTTCACCTTGGAGCTAAGGTTCTTGGAGGCCTTGTTTGAGGTCTTAAGCTTGGTTTTGGCTCTGACTTTTGGTTGTTTTAGTGCTGTGCTTCAAAGGTAAAGACTTACCACTTTTAAGCCTTGTTTTAATTCATTGCTTGGCCATCCTTTTACACTACTTTGAGGCTAGTTTTAACCTCTAAAAAACTCTATTTTTAAGGTTTTAAAATGGTGGTTTGAGTCTTGTTTAGTTAGGGGGTGGTCTCATCCCCTTTGCTCTTTGGCTTGTGAAGCCTTTTGAGCCATTTTTCAAAGCTTTTAAAACAACTTTTCTTGGCCTTTTAACCAGTAAGTTGCAGGGGAATTTCAGTGGCAAAAAGTATGTTTTGAGGTCCAAAATAGGAGGGGGTGGCCTCCCCTCCTTGTGTCTTGTTTGCATTTGTAGATTGCCTAACATGTGAGCATGTTTTTCTACCTCTTTGTGACTTGATCTTGGAATGTTTTAGCTACTGATTTAGCATGCTTTAGCTTTGTTTTGGGCGGTCTTGGTCATATGAGCCTAGTTTTGCATGGTTGTAGTGTAAATGACTTCACTAGCTTAGTGTTTTAAGGCCTCTAACATGCTTTGCTTGAGATGATTGCATGATATAACATCATTTAACATGTGATTTCAGTGCATATATCTCTGTCACACTCTCACATATTTCACTCTTTCATTGCTTTTGAGAGTTGTGTTTTGCGCCTTGTTTGTGGGCTAACAAGCGAGCATGTTTTTCTTGCCTTTCATGCTTCTATCTCAGCATGTTTTAGCCACTATTTTGGCATGTTTAAGCTCTGTCTTGAGCTGGTTTGGTTATTTCAGCTTGATATTGCATGCTTCTAGTGTGGTGTTCTTCACTAGTTTTGATGCTTTTGGCTTTTAACATGTGCATGCGTTGCTTGCATGATTTAGTGTCTTTTGCATGCCATTTCAGCACTAAAAAGTTTGCAACCTCTCTCATTTCTTCATTTTTCTATTTGTTTGAGGGTTGGTTAACCTTATGGTTGTGTTTAAGCTTGAGATAGAGCTTGTGCTCAATGGCTTTAACTCTCTTTTGAGGGTTCCTCCTAACCAAAGGCATGAGCTCTCTCATGTCTTAAACCATCCTTTGGTTGGCCCCTCTCTCATTAGAGAACACTCATCTTGGACAAATTAACTAAGGAATGACTTGGTAGTGCTAAAATGAGTAAACAAAATTGAATCAAGTAGAACATGACCAAGGTAAGAATGTTGTGTTTGCATTGCATGTGCTCAATAGGACGTTATATTGAACACAAGGTAGATTAGTCCATTTCATACTCAAAGTGATGAAATGAGCCAATCTCCTTTGGTCTCCATCACCCTTGATCATGCATGATAGGGTGGTGGTCCTTTGAGTCTTGTTTTGTGCATTTAATGAAATTGTGCAACTTGGATCTTTGGCCATCATGCATTGAAAATGCTTGATTGGTGGTTTTGGATCCAAGAGTGCCACTCCTTTGATGTTTTGAGATGATAAGGAGGGGCACAGTACAAACATGTCCTTGGAAAACCCTTCATTTTTCTCTGTTTGTGCTCTGTTGCAGTATAGTGATTCAACACACTAGTGGCCAACAGTGCTTCACTCTTGGCCGGCAGAGGCACACTTTTGGCCGGCAGATGGCCAGCAACAAGCGCTCATGGCCGGCAGGCCACTGGTGCATTCCTCAGCAATGAATTGGTAGCGTGGAGTAGAAAGTTCTTGGGGTAACCCTACAAACAGAGCTTCTCAAGAGCAAGCCGGTGGGCTTTTCGAGACGAAAGCTGAATGCATGCATCCTTCGCTTCCCAAGGCAGAGCTGAAGCAGTGTAGTTTTAACATTTGTTTTGCATGTTTAGTTAGTGTACATTGGTTTTGTAATTTAATTAATTAGTTAGCTAATTAGTTAAGTGTTGTAATAATTAAGTAGCTTAGTTTAGCCATTTCTTTATTTGGTTTGTAATAATTAGTCTAATTAGTTTAATTAGATTAGTTAATTAGCTTAGCTTAGATTAGCTTAGCTTATTCGTTCGGACCCTCCTTCGTGAGGGCGCAATGTTGTAATAAGCGTGCGTGTGTGTGTGCATGTCTTCCAACTCCATATCTTTCTCCCTTTTATTTATCCGCTTTTAATGGTTAGATTAAGGATCATATTTTGATTAGCATACCTTATGCTTGCATGTTTGCATCATTCATTTGTCTTGCATGCACCGAGGCTCGGCGCATCATTCAAACTGCATTGCAATTTCAACACAGTTATTTGAATACATGTTTTAAAGCATGTTATCAAATTATTTCATTCATATGCCATCTTAGTAGCCAAGCCTATTAAATGCATTATTGCATGTGTTGCATTAGGCATCTTAACATAGTTAGGATCGTGCATATTTCGAACTAGCTTTTATTTTGGCTCGGAGTACACTGTAAGTTTTACGCTGTAGCATACTTGCATGAGTGTGAGTGTTGCCATGATCGCATGCTTTCCATGAGGCTATTTGCTTAAATGATTAACTGCATGAATGCCTGTGGATGGAGGCTTTGTTGCTCGAATTGGAACAATTCAACGAATGAGAGTTTTAAGCCCACTTTGCGAAGTGGCAATTCATGTTTTAAGCCCACTTGAGGGTGGCAAATCCATGCTGTAGCCCACCTGAGGGTGGCACTTTCAAAACATTTTCACAAATAAACATGAGTTGAATTCGTTCCAAATCTTGCGACTTAGTCTATACTTGCTTGTGTGCGGCACATAGTAAAGTTAGCTAATAACCGGAATAAGAACACATGTGTTTATAAAACAACATATCATGTTTAGTAGAGGCCGATCTTTGATCGGGCGAGTGGGGGTGCTCATTTTAGAACCTTCCCCTCTCGTACCCAAGTTCCCTAGCTAAGGCAACTTTGGTGATGATGGAAGCGTGGCCTTTGGCACAAGTCAGGGTTTCCTAAATTTTCAAAAAACAAAATATTTAGGTGGTGACTCTGTAATCTGGCAAAGTAGTCCAGTTTTGGCATTATTTGATTCAAAATTTGATTTTCCAAAATGATTTGCTGGACTAGACTCTTTGGTGTTTATCAGTCTCACATTGCATTTTGTGAGATTAGATTCAGAACTGTGACAGGAGACTGAACTATAGGACCGATTTGAGCTCTCCGAAAGGAGGTGTGAAGAAAGTTGAGTCTACAGTTTTCAAAGAACACTACAAAATTCAGTGGCTCCTCCCTTAAAACTTTGACGCATGCGTGTGATACCATAAGCCCATGGAGTGGACAAAAAAACCTTCTCGGCACGGGGGCAAAATTTGGGAAGCAAATCTTGTTGCTCGTCATCAGTATCCAAATTGTCTGCAAGCATGGGGCAAGTTAGGTGTAATGGCACGGGGACTTCGATTTGCGTCACCAATGTCAACTACACCTTGCGTTCTCCTAGTTTGAATGATGATATCAATGTGTTCTAAGTAGAAAGACCATGCAAGGGAAACCATGTTCTCCATATCGATCTCATTCTATAATGTGAAATTATTATACCCCGGTATCTTGAAAAACAAAGATACATTACCATGGGTTAGACCATCGAATTTTCCACACACACAATTAATCAGATCATTAAATTGGAATAGAAAATGCAATTTGAATGCAGTAATCGTATCGCGGTAACAACACACCAACATAACATGTGTCCATACCTGCAATGTATGACAAATGTTACACCAAAATTCTACAATGAACACCGACAACAATATGAAACTGAAATGGACCCAATGTGACATCGACGAACAGATGGTTTGTACCGTGCATGTGTGTTGTAAGTTGCACAGTGAGAATGTGACACACACACAATATGACAACACTATCGCCATTAAATACTCCCAATGTGTCGTCACAAACAACCGACTCCAAATATGCCGTCACAAATAACCTGTTACCTCCTCCCCCCAGCAAGAAAATCAAAAAAAAAAAACAACCCCCCATTCACACAAACACCTAACTAATAAAAAAAAAGAAGCATACCTTTACAGATCGGTAGTCCTGACGGATGACTTCGGATTTGCTGTTAGAATGCCACACAAACACCCAACCATGCAGTCCCCTATAACCCCACCTCTGTAGCCCCCCAAAACCCTAACATAGTAAAACGAATGTCCAACTAGTAAAAGATACGAATTGCCAAATGTGCACAATTAATCCCAACAAAAACGGTCGTGCATTAAAGGAAGGGCATAATTGTTTCACTAAATTAGGCCAAACAAAGGAAATAGGATCAAATGGGAATTTATTTCCCCACTAATAGGACTAATGAGAACAGTAAAACAATCTTGGGACCAACTGGTAAAACTGTTTGTAGAATGGGATTTATCGGTAAATATCCCATAAATAAACCTCAAAGACTAGTAAGAAGTTTTTTTTTTTGTCCTCTGATAATGATAAGTGTCTATGATAATTTATGCTTTTTTTGTTTGGGTACAATGGAAAGGTGTTGCATTTATACCTAACTATAAGTTCAATAACGATATCTATCAAAATTAGCAAACAAAATAGCACACACAAATTAATTTATTATTTAGTGCTTCATGAAACTAACCTTTTGTTTGTGGCCATATTATGCTACACAAATCTGTTTTTAATTAATTTCAAAGTTAATTGTAGACTGCCATTTGAAGTTGCCTAATTTTGCTTTTCTTTTACTACTTACACTTCGCTTTGGTGACGTACACGCCTTGCCTAGCACCTCGCGCCTAGGCTATAGGAAGTCTTATCGCCTCGGCGCGCCTAGAGCCATTTAAAACACTGAGCTGGGGAACTGTAGACCACCCGGAACTCCGCTCCGCGCGCGAGGGTGCGAATCGTTGTTCATAGCTACTACAGTTTGGACTCGTGTCACGGTTCTGAATCTAATCTCATAGAGTGCAATGTAAGACTGATAAATCACCAAAGAGTCCAAATCCGGCAAATCGTTTTGGAAAATAGATTTTTAATCAAGAAGTGCCAAACATGGACTGCTTTGTCAGATTTCAGAGTTGCCACCTAAATGTTTTGTTTTGTGAAATTTAGGAAACCCTGACTCGTGCCTAAGGCTACGTGTCCATCATCACCAAAGTTGTCTCGGCTCAGGAACTTGGGTTTAAGGAGGGAAGGTCATGATATGAGCACCGCCGCTCGCCCGATCAAAGGATCGACATTTACTAACATGATAGGTTGTTTTTGAAAACACACGCATTCTTATTCCGGTTTATTAGCCAGCTTACTATGTGATGCGCGCAACATACAAGTATAAACTAGATCACCTAAATTGGAACAAAACATCTCATGTTTGTTTGTTTGAAAATGGTTTGAAGGTGCTACTCGCAAGTAGGCTAAGGCGCGAATTTTGCCACCCTCAAGTGAGCTTAGAAAACATGGGGATTTGCCACTTCAAGTGGGCTTAAAACTCGCATTTTGATGAATTATTCTAATTCAAGCAATCCAACCTTCATCCACAGGCATTCAAGCAGTTATAGCAGTTAAGCAGATAGCCTCATGGCAAGCATGCTATCATGGCAACATACACATCTCATGCAATATGCTAAAGCATAAACACTCACAGTGTACTCTAAGCCAAAAAAGAAGCTAGTTAGAAATCATTCATGATCCTTGCTTATGTTAAGATGCCTAATGCAACACATGCAAAATGCAACTAAGATGGGCTCGGCTATTCTAAGATGTCGTGTGAATGCAACTAGATAACATGTATTCAAATAGGTATTGAAATACAATGCAATTAGTATGATGCGCCGAGTCCGGTGCATGCAAGACAGATGAATGGATGCACGCGTGCTAGCATAAGGATGCTAATTGAAATATGCCCTAAAACTAACTATCGAAAGCTGGTAAATGAAAGGGAGAAAGAAATGGGGGTTGGAAGACATGCATCACACATACGCACACTTATTACAAAAGTTGTGCCCTCTCGACGAAGGGTCCGAATAATAAGCTAACTAGCTAATCTAAGCTAATTAAACTAATTATTACAAACAAAATTAATTAACTAATCCTAGTTAACTATTTATTACAAAACGAAGCTAATTAACTAACAAGTTAACTAACTAGTTATTACAACACAAATTGAATAGCTAAGGGCATTAACTACTTAAGTACAATACCAAATAACTAACTAAGCTAAGCAACTAAGTAAAGAAAATAGAAGGGGCCTCGAAGCGAGAAGCGCATGCATGCTCGGTTGCCTCGTTCGGAAATCCATCGCCCTAACTTGCCTCTGTTTTCAATTGTTCTCAGAACACTACACAATGCTCCAGATAGCTTCTACTCCACCATGGGAACCGGTAGGAAGGCTGCCGACCACTTGTTGGTGTTGCCAACCACTTGCTGACCACTTACCTTTGCTGCAGACCAGAAAAAGTGGTCGGCCAACCACTTTTATTGGTTTGCCGACCAGTTTTTCCTGCACTTCTCCAGTTTGTTGCAGCAGAGAACAAGAAGGGGCATGGCAATGTATTTGTAAGACATGTGTGCACAACCACCCTCCCTATCATTTCATGATCTCAAGGGAGTGCGGTTCTTAACTCTCGGGCCACCAATCGCGCATCTCGATGCATGATGGCCAAAGAGGCAAGATTGCACATTTCAATGTAAATGATTGCATACATAACACATAAATACCTTAGCCTCTATCATGCATGATCAAGAGGGCCGGTGATCGAGAATTGAGGCACGTTCCATCACTTCAAGTATGAAATGCCCCTCGTTTCTCATGTTTGGACTAACACCCTATCCAAACACAATGCAACATGAACGTGCCAAACACAATGCAAACAACATGAGCATGGCAAGTGTAATGTAAATAGCATGAGCATGCAACCACAATGCAATGCAACATAAACATGCAAACAACATAATGCAATGCAATAATCATACAACATGCTATTCTACCAATGCTAGGATGGCATATACAAAATGCTAAACACAATGCAAGGCATGTACACACTATACAATGCATGCACACACAAACAACATGGAATGTAACAACATGCGAACAACATGCAAACAAAACATGCTCAATGGACTTAAACCGAATATGGACAGACCTCAATCATGCCCAAAACAGTGGCCAAAATGCTAAAATGATGGCATGAAATGCAAAACAAAGCATGCACATGCTCTAGCCCACCAACTAAGCATAAAAGCATAACTCTCAAACATGGGCAAGGAGTGACAAACATGGAGGTATGACAGCACTACATGCACGGAAATGTCATGTGAAATGGTGCCAAACCATTCAAGCAACGCAAGTATGGCATGCGGGAATCCTTAAGCATGGAAGCTAGTCAATAAGACTACACAAGAGGCATGTAACGCATGGCACAAATGGATGAACCAGCCACAAACAGAGCTCAAATAGGTCAAAACAAAGACCAAAACATGCTGAGATAGGAGCTCAAAGGTCTGGGCATGCATGCATACGAGCTAGGCCACAAACAAGGCAATAATGACATGACACTTAGAGGCACTCAAAGGGTGAGAGAAGTGGGAACATGGCAAGTCTATATGCTTTGAAATTCCATGTTAAAGGATGCCAAATCATGCACATGTCACAAATGAAACATGCTATGGTTGCTCAAAACTCAAGGCTAGCAAGGCCAATTGCACTACAGCTATGCAATACATGAAGCATATGGCCAATACAACCGAAAACAGTCGTAGAGCATGTTAAAATGATGCTAAAACCTATATGGAAGGAAGCCAAAATGAGCTAGCATGGTGAGCATGAAGCATGATGGATGCAAGGATAATAAGGAGGATTACACTACGCCTACCAAAGCCAAGCATGAGATGGCTTTGCCAACAAAAATCAAAGTTATATCATGACAAAACAACCCCAAAAACACACTGAAATGATAGCTCGCAAGCTTAGGCATGAAGGCATACACAATGGCTCATGTTTAAGGCATAAAGCATGAACCGTCCAATGTATTGAAAAAGTGACATATGTGAGGGCATGACCACACTACATGCACTAAAATCACATAACAAATGATGCCAAATCATGAAAATAGTCCAAGCAATGCATGTTAATGGCTTGGAAACTCAAAGCTAGTGAGCTAGAATGCACTATGGCTATACAAAGCAAGGCATGCATGACCAAGACAACACAAATCAGAGCTAGAGCATGCTAAAACATGACCAAAAGCTTCCTGAAGTTAAGCCAAAACTTGTTAGAATGATGGTCCAAAAGCAAGGTGCATGTTAGGCTAGCAAGGGGGATTGCACTGCAAGTGCAAAGAGCATGCAAAGGGCTATCAAACCAACCCAAAACAAACCTAAGGCATGGAAAAAAAACACCAAAAACATGCTGAGATATGGCCAAAATATGCTAGGAAGACATGCTCAAACATGAAGCATACAAGACTAGTTTGTAAAATTTACACTACAAGTGTATAAAGCATGCATGAAGTGACCAAGACAACAAAAAACAGTGATATGCCATGCTGAGATAAGGCCTAATACATGCTAAGATGGAGCCAAAACAAGCTTAGCAAATATGCTACTTTTATGAGCCATCGATACAAGCATTCAAGACATAAGGAGAGGGCCAAAAGCTTAATAAAAAACAAGGGTTTAAGAGGTTAGAAGCTCACCCTTGTAGAACAACTTTAGAGCAACAACTCCAGCAGCTTTTTTGGATCAAAACCAGTTCAAAAACACCAACACCAACCTCAAGATGCCTCAGCAACAAAAGTATGGTGTTTCACTATGTGTTTGTGTGAAAAAGTGTGATGAAAATGCACTTTCAAGCACAAATATGAAGAGAAGGTGCAAGATAGATATAGATGTGTATGTGTAACTCTCAGCCACTTTTTTCTGAACCTAAGGCAAGAGGGGGGAGGTTCTCTTTTATAGAGAACCAAAGTTCAAGCTTGTTGAACAAGCTTAAGGCCTTAAGCCATCCCTCCATACACTATGGAGGATGGTTTCTGTGCCCTCCAGTTGTCACAGCTGGCAAGAAAAGATCTCCAAAAAGGTGTTGGAAAGCTGCCGACCACTTGAAGTGGTCGGCCAGCTACTTGTAGTGGTTGGCCGACCACCACAAGTGGTCTGCAAGGGAAGAAAGTGGTCGGCAGGGGGGGGGAGGTGGTCTGCACAATGAAAGCAAGCTAATGGTGTGGTGGCCAACCACTTTTGATGCCCAATGACCAAGAAGACCAATTGGCCGACTAGAAAACTGGCTGCCAGGAAGAAAGTGGTTTTCAGGGAGAGAAACTGGTCTCCCACCCTTATTCCACCCTCCAAGCAAGGAAAACAAGGTTTGTGCCAAAAAAAAAACCAAAAAGGATGCAAGACAAAAGTCCGGGGGACAAGGCACGCAGCCAAAAGCCCCGAAAACTAGTCAATGGGCACCAAAAGTGGTCTACGAGGGAAAAGTAGTCTACGACTACAAAAAGTGGTCTACGAGATCACAATGTCCCTCTAGACCAAAGCAACAAGGCATGGTCCAAAATCCAGGCCAAAAGGAGAACGTTAAGCGGTCCCGAGACAAGGCGCGCGACCGAAGGCTCCGAAAATTAAAAACTGGCCTACCAGAGGGAAAAGTGGTCTATGGACCTCTCTCTCCCTCCAGGCAAGGTCAACAAGGTTTGGTCCACAAACCGAGCCAAATCACAAAGAGTTCAGAGGTCCAGAGGCAAGGCACTCAGCCGAAAACTCTGGAAACTCGAAACGAGCACAAACATGCACTATCACCGAGCGCTCAATCGATGACGTCTGAGTCTTAAGGTCGGTCAAAAATGGAGTGTCTGCAGGAATGTGGTTGGTGCCATGTCTTGGTCCAATTGTTCAGCAAACCGATCAAAATTGAAATGGTTTTATTCTTAAACCTGCTCTTCTTAAGAATAATATGTTGCATGTAAATGTTAAGGGAGGCTTTAACACCCTATATATTGGATCACTTAAAATTCTGTCAATGATCATGGACTTTGAAAAATTTGTGTAGCAGATGTCATGTGAATGAAGTGTATATACATCTTTATTGTTTTTCTTTGTTCATGTAATTTTTTCAATTAACTATGTAAAATTTTCCCATTCTTTTGATTGATTCTTGGATTCAAAATCTGAGTTAGGTTTCACTTGATCACTAACTGCTTTGTTATAGGTTGTGAACATGTAGTTTTGTTAGCTTCATTTCAGGTGTCTAGTTTTCTTTTATGAGAGTTGTTTCTCTTGAATTCATCTGCGTGGTCAATTACATGATGGTGCATATAGAAAAGTACATATGGTTGGCATTGATGTGTTTTTCCACTTATACATCATGTCTATTGTACCAATACATTACTTATCAAATTTCTAATTCTGGTCAATTGTTGTAGGTTCAAAATGTGCAAGATGACGTTAAAGATGTGCTTACATAGGTACAAAATGGAGAGGTGAATATATCTTTCACTGAAATTTTCATCATTTCAATTTATTAGTTACCACTTTCTCAGCTATGAGTTTCAGGACTGAAAGTTCCCACTTTCCTTTCCTTGAACTAACTTAAATTGATATTATAACTTGCGTTAATATTATTTATTTCACATAAATATCTTCTAATTTTATTATTACCTGATACACAAGAATCATCCAGAGTCAATGACAAACTGCTGATAATATAAAGTTGTGTTCATTGTTTGATATAAGGTACTCATCTTGTTTCTATAAACAAGAGCCATATTTCTACAGTAGAATAACTATTCAAGAATAGGTTACAACAATTGATTACTGGTGTATTATTTGGGAACTATCTCATAGCGTTTTTATATCTAGTGCTTTATACCCAAGATTCCTGTAATTGTTCACTACTGAACTTATTTCACTCAAAAAGATAACTTTTTATACTACAATAAGAAGTGTGGCAGCTTGGTCCATCTGTAACTCTACCACACTAAACATTTGTTTGATACAAGACTTTTATAGTATTCAGAGTGGGATATAAATATATATATATATATATATGTATGTGTGAGATCATGAAATATCCTCTCACATGGATTGTAGAGATCCAACGAAGAGATGAACTTGGTCCTAGTAGACTTGCAAAGATGAGCATGATCGGCGCCACCCAATCACTCCGATGGTGAAGTCAGTAACCTGATAAGCAGAATCAAAGTCTAGAAAGTGTAGAGTGCTTGGCGTGTAGTGTAGGAAAAGAGAACATACCTCCTCTTCTGGGATGCCCCCCCTTTATATAGATGGGGGGTGTGATATTAGCTTGGGCTGCACCCATTGTAGGCCTTGTTTGCATTAACCCCAATAAGCTGATATATATTTTTTCTGGCTCCCACAATTGCCCCAAAACTTTCATTGTCTGTGGTAGAAGAAATGAGAGTTTATTTTCTTGCCAAGCTATGCTGTTCAAATAGCTGTTAGGTTTTTTGATGAAGAACACTTTGGATAAATCAATAAAATGTATGAATGAATGACTGTATGTATGCTTGAATGTATGCATAAATGTACGTATGTCTTGAATGTATGTATAAATGTATATAAGTTGATCATAGGATGAGGGGGAGTGAGCTAAAACCTAGAAATGAATATAAACAAATAATAATGATAGGTCATGGTATTCTAGCCCCCAGGCATGGGGGTACATTCTAATCCCCGGGCATGGGCGTAGGCCGCAGTATTCTAACTCTCAGGCATGGGTGTAGGCCGCAGTATTCTAACCCCCAGGCATTGGTGTAGGTCGCGATATTCTAACCCCCGAGCATGGGTGTAGGATACGGTATTCTAACCCCCGGGCATAGGTGTAGGCTGCGGTATTCTAACCCCCAGGCATAGGTGTAGGCCTTTGCTAATGGCGCTCTGTGCCGAGTGCAAAGATTGCATTGTACTCGGAGACTTTTGCTGATTTTAACTGGCAACCAAGTGCCAATATGGCAAGGACTTTGAATAATGCATCCTGTCCTGAATAAGGTGGACGTGTTAATAACCAATAATATTGCTCCGTTTGTATGGAATTGCCAAGTAGATATTGGGCCAACTATTTAATTGCCTAGTTGCTCGGTTTGCGTTTAGTCCAAGGTAAACTTGCCCCATTGCTTTTGAATGACAGGTATTAGTCGGAAGGAATGCAGATTCCCATTGCCCTATGTTGCAGGGAATATTCAGCTTTGGTAAAATGATGGCGCACAACAATGTGTGAACTGCTAACTGCCAAATGCAAATTGCCGACTACCAAGTGCTAATGGCCGACAGCCAAGGGTGTAATGTATTGCCCCAAAACTAGCGCTTGCTTAGAACAGTGTGAAAAGGACCGGGAGTGTGTAACTCAAGTAAATGTCATTGTAATGTTTGTACCAAGTTGGCCGAGTATGCATGCATATCAAAGGTGCCAAGATGATGATCAGCTGATGTGCTCCAATTGGAAAGCGAAAAATTGACTACGATGTCCCAGTGGGCAATTGTTTTGCCAAATAATGCTGTTTGGCGAATAAAGTTGTCGAATACTGTGGCCAATGTTCCTGCATAAAGTTTGACAATGCATAAAGTTGACAAATAATGTTGTTTAGCCGAATAAAGTTGATGCACGGCCGAATAATGATCATAATGTTGAATTAATAATGGTGCCGAATAATCTTACCGAGTAAATTTGATGCACTGTCGAGTAACTAATGTCAAAACATCGGTGTCAGTTTCATATATAATGTGATTTTACCGAAAAGTTGGTTAGCTACACTTGGGTTGATGATTGTGCTGATCTTTTGGTCGGCGATTTTTCTTAGCTTCGCAGTGTGTCGGTATCTCTTCGGAGTTAGATTTGCTAAGAACTTGGTTGGCAATGGTTGCCAATTTATTGAAGTTGACTTTCATGTCCAACGTATATTTGCCCCATTGCTTTTGAATAAGATTAGTTATTCGAAAGGAATAAAATTGACTTGGGCCAAAATTGCCAAGTAGGCCGATAACAATTGGAAATGGATTTCGTGCCCCTGTTCGGTGCCGTGGCGAAATCGGAATGAAGCCGAGACAAAGTAGGGTGCTTGGTGATATGCGAAGTGAGCCATTGCACTCAATTTTTGAATAAAATCCGTAATAATAATAATTTTTTTTTGCAGCTGAATTTACAAATTCTGACCGTATGGATGGACCCGGAATGCGTCAAGTAGCTGGAAAGGACTATTAGATCACTGTGATCAGATTCCTGATAGCGTAATTATAGCCAAAATGGGTATAACGGCTCAGATCAACAGGGTGTAACGCAACCGCGAACCACAGGATTATTTCTGCATGTCTTGCTTGGTTGTCTTCTCCAACGAAGGAATTCATTTTATGGGCAAACTTTGATTGGCCCGTATGGCTTCGTTTTAGCTCTGATTTTGACGTGGTTTATTACGTTGGATTCATCTCGATGAGTACTTCACATTTGTATAATCAGAACTTGATTTCAACAATGTTGAAAATTATAGTTCTTTTTGAAAATATAGGCTGTCGCGCAATTAATGGCAAGCGTTGGTTACTTTTTTGCTCCTCTGGGGGGCTTTGGACTCCTTGAGTCGATACGAATCCTCTGGTATTGTTAGATGTGGATTTCGATAAGCCGAGGTGCTAGTTTTATGTTGAGATATTAGTGCCGAGGCATTGTGTTGCCGAATATGTCCGACGTTTTGAAGTGGGCGTATGTGGCTAAGTAGTCTTGATGCTATGAAGTGGACGTGTGGCTGAGTAGTCGGGCCGAGTAAGCAATGTTAGCTGAATGAGCGATGTTGCTGCAGTGCGGGTTCCCAAACTAGTTAGAACAGTATGTAGTGGTGGAAAGGTGCCAATGTATTGAACCTCTTGATTGGATTGAAACTCGGCGAGTGATTAGTTACTGATCAATTCGCCACCAGGGTCTTATGTGTTCAACGTATAACTCCTTGATCACCCTTGGTGAGAGTTGCTCAGCATTTGGTCGGCACATTTAAAAATCATTTGCCAATCACTTTTTGTCACTTGCCGAGAACTGTTCATAGAGGAGCAAGACCCAATTGCTGGTGCCGATTAACACTCCGCTTGGCTTGTCAAAAAACTAGTCGGCATCTCTTAGTAACAGTTCGCAAACTCTGCTTTTTGACAGCACTTGGTAGGTTATCAAATAAATGGTGGAGTACTGCAATCTATATTTTTAATTAAATTGATTTAATTAAATTGAAGGTTATAAGCATATATGTATATAGAAATCATATTGAAGGCAATAATTATTTAAAGAGAAAAGAATAGAGGTTCCACTTAGCAACTTGTGTTCGCATAATCTCAAGAAGTAAACTACTTAAAAGTAAATCGAACCAAAGAGAGAAAGAAATTACTAGATCAGAACATTAGCCGAGTAGTCCAAATATATGTGGAATAACATACGCATCACTAAACTTGGCCTCCTAAGCATGGAAATATTAATAGCTCTACATACTTAGTCAGGACCGTATCTTATATATGGAGTTTCTAATTAGCTTCATATAAAGCCGATCAAAATATTACCAAATATTACTATAATAACTCATCATGGTCAAACTTCGTTAATATCTCTTGGGCAGAATTTTTCTAGGGAGAGAGAATGAACACCCAGCTATGAGTTTAATGGTAATATCCAGTTCTTGAGCCAAACAAATCGTCAAGCTATCCATGACATATAAATACAAGTCAATATTAATATTTGTGCAAATATTTATTATCTTGTAATAAATGTTATTTTTATACTCATGATCGGAAAGTCGGCAACGTCATTGGCTTGCTGACTTTCGTGTTACCTCTTGTTCTTTTATCTTGCTGTTTGCCAAATTGCTTGATCGACAACTGATTATGTGAATAACCCTTCATAACTTTCTTTATTCCATTGCTTGCCTAACCTCAAGCAACTTGCCGCAATGGGTAGCTGAGTTGCCAAAATGGTCACTGCAATTTTTCTTGACAAGCTGAAATGAACATCTGACTTTGAGCCTTTAGATCTCCCTCGTTTTAAGTCCGATTGGCCTCGTTCTTGCGGCGATGCATTCATCTCTCAACCAAGTATTCATTCCACTATTTAGACGCCTCATTTTGCCTTTGTTTGAATGCCATCGGACCTGTGAAAGTCGACCAAAAAATAAGGTTCTATTATTTTTCTTTCTTTTTCTTTTGGGTATTGGTCGCCTCCTGTAATCGGTAAAAGTGTGGTCGGCTGAAGAATGTTGTGTGCTGTTGTCTTTAACAGAGTTGTCAGCTGGGCGACATCATTTCTACTCTGAAAGCTTGGGCCGACCGCCTCACTGGGTTTGTCTTGCCGAGACATTTAGAAGGCAAATCGCCTTGGCTGACATGCTGAAGCACTTGGTCGGCATGACTCCACCTTTGTCGATAATAGCGCTAGACAGAGCCGTGGTCGGCCTATGACACCTTGCTGAGTTGGTTGATAGGCAAACCAAATAAAGTGCCGAATTAAATGAGCCTTTCGGTTTAACAGTACTCCGGTCTCAATTCGAAAGTGGTGTCGAATATCTTGATTAATAACTTAGCCATTTGGATGCTTCCACCTTTTCTTTTTTTTTTTTTTGGCAACCTACGATGGTTTGCTGAGAGAAAAATTAAAGACCCAACTGTGGATTCCATAAAAATTGTTAGTGTAGATATATGTATATCTCAAGAATTAATTATAAAATAAACTCCGGTGAGGCGAAAAATAAATAAACAATCCTGGGAGTGGGTTTGGCCAAGCAACCCTTTTAATAATGCCGAAAAGAAGCTCCCACAAACATAATTTGAAACCCATTTTTAGAGAAAGAAAATGAAGATGCAAAAGTAAATCCACGAGCACTTGTTTTATTGTAACACTTTTCATCAAGATTTACCATGAAAAGAGAAAAGAGTTTCTATGGAGTTTGTCAGTACACACAGATATATGTATACAATTCAAGAATCGATTGTACAATAATTTTATAATAAATTTCGTCAGAGAGAAAATTCAAAGCTTAGCCATGGCTCGTGATAACCATCAAAGTGTTGTTGATGTTGAATGTTTACTTACAGTAACATGTTTGTTGTGTTCTTCGTTGATCTCGTTCAGTCGTTTCGCACAGACGGCACCAATTGTGAGACCATGAAATATCCTCTCACATGGATTGTAGAGATCCAACGAAGAGATGAACTTGGTCCTAGTAGACCTGCAAAGATGAGCATGATTGGCGCCACCCAACCGAGGTTGCCGGCCGGAGGCACTCCGATGGTGAAGTCAGTAACCTGATAAGCAGAATCAAAGTCTAGAAAGTGTAGAGTGCTTGGTGTGTAGTGTAGGAAAGAGAACATACCTCCTTTTCTGGGATGCCCCCCCTTTATATAGATGGGGGGTGTGATATTAATTTGGGTTGGACCCATTGTAGGCCTTGTTTGGGTTAACCCCAATAAGTTGATATATTTTTTTTTTGGCTCCCACAATATACATGCATATATTTCTAGAGATGCTTATTGTTTAAAATGATTGAGAATTTAGTCCTTGATATAGGTCTTTTTAGTCTGTGTAGAATTGTAATTTGAATTTGTGTTTGGTTGTTTCTATTGCTCATATCAGGTTGAGGATTTGGGTAATTCAAATCTATAGAGATTTGGGTTATAAGATTTGTTGGAGAATTCTAGCCAACTCTGGGTTGTTGAGATATTATGTTCAAGTACTTGGTTGTTTAGAGCCGTCCTTTTTGTGTACCTACTCGGAATTTCCTAATACAAAGATATGGAGGACACAAGCTGAGTATTGATGCAATTAAATCAACCCATGATGGTGTACTCACAAGAAGATATTTGGATAAATTTTGTATGGTTTAGGACTTAATGACATATATATATATATATATATTGTGGATGATTTTGAACTTAAAGATAGTTTTTAATGTTTAGAAACATAGTTTTTAGATGATTTGGAATGTATAGATTGTTTTTGGATATTCATAACTTATGGATAGTTTTTTTTTTTTTTTGGATGTTTGAAATAAGATGTTGGTGGCTGATTAATGCTTATATATATGTTTGTAAAGTTTGTTTGTAACGTTTTCTTATATTGTAAGAAACAGGTGGAATAGAAACTACTGAATTAAATATATATATATATATATATGCATATTCTATGGCATACAAAAAATGTTGTAAAATTTGGGTTATCTACGGCGGGAAAAATAGGCTGTTGTATTAAATTTTTAACGACTAGCAATGAATGTCATGGTTTGTTTCCTGAATTAACGGTGTGCAAAAGTAATTGTAAAAAGATCAAATACAATGTACAAGATCTATTGTTAAAGGGTTTTTAACGGCGTACTATGACATGCCATTGAAGTGAATGACTTTTCATGACTAGTCATAATACAGCTTTACATCGCACGTCGTAGAATTGTATCCACGACATGTATTTGGTGCAGTAAAAACTTAATTTGTTATAGTGGTATTGTTTGTCTGTATAATATGTTTTGGTATGTATAAGTGGTGTTATATAGATTATAGTAAGTTGGCAGGTGGTAGAGTAATTATCATTTTTGGATCAAAGATTAGAATAAGTGTAAGATTGATTAGTTTAAAACATTTTTTCTAAACTAAAGTAGATTTGAAAAAATTCTTTTGAATTATAAGTGATAAGTTGAAAAGACAATAAAGAAGTTTTCCTTGAAATGTTGAAAATGAATTTTGAGAAGGAAGTGTATATTTATCTATGTTTATTTTGGATATAAAAGAGTACATTATATATCTAATTATTACGTGATAGTATTCATGATCACATGTATCTCTTGGCGTTATTGTTGAGAATCATTGTAGCTCCCTACTAGACCTTGTGTTCATCCCAATCTTTAAAATATTTTCAGGTGTGGAGTTGGATGTATCGCTAAGACACAAGAGAATTGTTTTATTGTGGATTGTAATTTATTTATTTTAGTGAGATGTCAATGTATTGTAAAGAGATTATATTCTCTTCATTGTAATTATTTTATTCTGTAATTCTCAAAGTAAGCCTAAGGGCATGTGTCGTACTTATTTGTGTTGAACATTCTATCATTGCATTTATGAGATAGAGGACTTTATATATTTTATTTATCTTATTTGGCTTCTGTAACTATATCTTGAAAATGGACTTCAATAATGGGATTCGTTAATATATTCAACTAATAAAAATCTGGGGCATTACACACTTAATGAATAAATTTTATATTACAATTTTACCACTAAATAAATTTACAACTGTGGACATAAGAATACATATCCCACCTCAAATTTAAATTTTCTCAGTACACATCTTTGGAATTAAAGAACTCTCAGTACACATCTATCAGAAGTCTAACATTAAACATTAATTTTATTCTCCATTGTTTCTCACTCAACCTTCCAAAGTCCACGTATTACCAAAGTCAAATCATCTTTTACAGTTATTTTTACCCAAACTTCACATTAGTTTATTATTTAAATCCTTCATCATCGTTATGAAAGATTTGAAAGATGAAAACTCATATTTTGAGAAGGACATTGTTCATGACAAAAGTAACAACAAAAATGTAAATTTTTATGGCTAAAATCATTTTTTTAGCACTATTTTATTTTGTAAACGAAAATGTGAATTTTTATATTCAAAATTGTTTTTTAGCACGATTTTATTTAGTAAATCAATATCAAACTAAATGACATAGTTTGATAGTTAACGTTCTGAGTGAGCATGATTCAAATTAGTTCAATTTAAAGTAAATCAAAACCAAACCATTACCTATAGTTCCATATTTTTTAAACCAAATCGAACTACGAAAATTTTGGAACCAAACCAAATTTAACCATAAAAACAAAGTTTAATTCGATTTGAAATCACAATTTTTGTAAACCTTGTCATCATTTACAATATAATCACAACATGTTAAAATATTAAATAATATGCTATGATTTATAAACAAGAACTTCGAGAACAAATTACAAACAAAATATAAAATTTTGACATCTTACCTTGTGAACTATGGTGGCCCAAAAAATACTACCTTATTAACAATGGGCCCATCCCAAATAAGGGAGCCCATCAAGTAAATATCACACCCCTATCTATAAAAGGAGGGCATCCTATGGAATGTAGGTATGCTTGATATCTCTGGACCACACAGCACACTCACTCTCTTGAGTTCTTCATCTTCTCTATTTCCTTCAAGTTGCTAACTTTATCATCGGTCGGCAACCCCGATTGGGTGGCACCAACCATGCTTATCTTTACAGATTCACGGGGCAAAGCTCATCTGTTTATTGGATATCTACAATCCATGTGAGAGGATTTTCTGGGTCTCATGATTTGCGTCGTTTGTGGGAAACGTCCTGAAGAGTTCAACGAAGAGAAGAGCAAACATGTTTTTGTAAATAAAAATTCAACAACACTGTTGATCTATTTGCTCTCTGAAAATTACTTTAAAATTGGTTCTTGAATTGGATATACATATGTGTGTGCTTATAACCACTCTGGAAATTTTTGTTCATGGTGAATCTTGATGAAAAAGGTTTAAAACTAAACACAACTCATGGATTTACTTTTGTATCTTCATTTTCTCGCTCGAAAAATGGGTTTTACACTTTTGTTTGTGAGAGCTTCTTTTCAGCATTACACAAACGGGGTTGCTCGGCCAAATTCATACATGGGTCTATCCATTTTTTTATTCATTCTTTGCTTTTCAAAACTTATCTTGAAGTTGATTGTTAATATGTATGCACGTGCACCTATGCTAAAAAAGCTGGGTCATGAGTTATAATAGGGCCATGAGTTATTATATATATATATATAAATTTACTTCATAATTTGTGGTAGTCGACAATAATCTATATATATACATATGAATTCAATTGTTATGAATGGATACCAACTCGAACTCGGCAACAAGTTCTGCTTGACGTCGCGGCGATATAGCACACAAGTGCCTATTTCAACTACATGGTGGCTAAACTCGGCATCACCACTGGTCAGCTCACTGTTGCTCGTCCATCTTCCTTAGCAATAATGGAAGCATCAAATTTGCCTTTGATAGTTGTTCAGCACACCCATGCATGGAAGCATCGAATTTTCCTTTGTTATACCATCTTCTCCTCAGAAAAACTGAAGTGTGGTATAACCATTTCGCAAATTCCGGTCATTACCTATATCAACATTATGCGGAAACATTATTTGGCAACATTATTCTGCAATGTTATTCGACAACATTGCTTAATTAACATTGTTTACTCGGCAAGATTACTTGGCCACACATAAGTCATTCGGCTACCAACTTGTTGAATTCGTAGGGCCACTGTAACTTGCTTTTCGTGCTCCTCAGAGGGGTTTAGTCTCCTCGGATATGACGTTATCACCAAAGTGTCTCGGCTCGGGAACATAGGTATGAGAGGAGAAGGTCATGAATTGAGCACCCCACTCACCCGATCAATGATCGGCCTCTACTAATCATGACATGATTTTTATTTACATTATATGCTCTTGTTCCTATTTATTATGCTAGCTTTACTAGGTGTTGTACACAAGTATAGACTATTTCAGAAAATTTGGAATGCTTTGATTTCATGTTCGTTTTGAAAAGTGTTTTGAATGTACCACTTGAAAAAGTGATCTCAAGGTACATTAATCAAATCATCCCAATTTAAGCAAAAAAGCCTTCATCCACGGGTATTCAAATAGGTATATCGAATAAGCACTTAGTCTCATGGTGAATACGCTTGACATGGCAACAATCGCACACATGCAATATACTAAAGCAAAAAAATGCTTACCCTAAATATTCGAGGCGAGCCAAAAGAAAAGAAAATAGTTAGAAAAAATGCATGATCCTAAACAATGCAACGCATACAACATGTAATTAATAGGCTCAGTTATTAGCATGGCATGTGAGTCAATTCCAGGCATGTGATAGCACATGTATTCAAGTAAGTAGGAAATGACATTGACGTTGATTAGAATGATGAGCCGAACCCTATGCATGCAAAACAAATGGATGCAAGTCATGGAAAATGTTAAGGAAAACATAATGCTACATGCAATCCATCATAAGCGAGTAAATAAAAGGGAGAAAGAAATGGGGGTTCGAAGTCATGCACATATTATTACATCTTTGCCCTCGCGCAGGAGGATCCGAATAAATACCCTAATTAAGCTAACTATTACAACACCAAATAAATGAATTAACTTCACTAACTAATTATTACAAAACTGAATTTAAGTACAATTAACTAGGCTAACTACCTATTACGAACTCAAAGGAATTTAATTAATTACAACACATTAATCTAATAGCTATTTAAGCTAATTAATTCTAACGGGAGCCGAAGAACCACACACGCAACCAAGAACATCCGCTCGAAAACTCCATTATTCTGTTGCCTGAACTGTTCTGTTCGCAGTAAAAAATTAATCTGTTTTCACCCCAGCTTCTGCTCTGTTCTGCCATGAAAATGGCACTACTTAGTCAAAATGAGGTGGTCGGCCGGCCAAGGAAAGTGGTCAGCTAGATGGGAAAGGTGGCTGGCCGGCCACTATTTTCTAATACTGCACTACTGCAATAGAATGGAAACAGAACAAAAAAAAAAAGTTTTTGCAAGGATTATTTATCCTCTCTGCCTCTCCCTATCATAAAACTGATCAAGAGAGAAGTAGAATCGGTCCACAAATCATCAATGGTCGCAAGGTTGTTACATGATGATCTATGGATCGATGGGACAAAGGCTCAATGAATGACATGTAAAGACCAACAAAACCTTATTTCTATCATGGAGTTACCTCAAGGGAAGCGGTAGACATTGATTCTTGAGCCATTGTCATCACTAAAGAGTATGAAATGACTCAAGACCCAATGGGTTCAATTAACGTCCGATTAAACCCAACTTGATTTTGTTATCTTTCACAACTTTTAGTTCCATTTTATTAGCCATTTTTATTACCTTTCCATTCTTTAATCATTTTAGTTCGAAAATGGAAGTTATGTCCACTAATGAAGATAAGTGTCAAACAACAAGTTGTTCTTGGCATGAGAGAGATGTAATGCGTTGGTAATGAACCTCCGAAGAGATTAAACCATTAAACATGGAAGGTCTCTTTCGCATGCCTTAAACAACACTCATTTGAAATGACTATCAAACAAAGAAAGCCAAGAAAGGAGGGAGGGTGTAGAGATGAGTGCCACAAGTGTGAGCATATGTGTGATAGCAATAAAATTCAAAGCTATCAACTCAAGTAGGTTGGTGTATAAGGTGTAAACCACCAAACCTATGAGGACTACAACACTACAAGCATACTATGCAAAGCATAAATGAAATAAAAACACAAAAAAAATCCTAAAACTACCAAAAATAGTGCTGATATTGGTTTGAAAAGCTTAAAAAAAGTAAACAAAATAAAAGAGAATTTGAGCTAGTAAGCAAGCCTAAGGAGGGGTGGCTAACCCCTCCACTTTTTGGACCTCAAAACCACATATTTTAGCCTTTTAAAACTATGAAAATCAGTGGCCAAAAGTTGAGAAAGAGGTGGGAAACACAAGGACAAAAGCTTAGAGAACAAGGTTCAAAGAAGGGTGGTTAACCCCTCCACCTTTGGTAGCTTTAAGTCACAAGTTTTAGCCCATAAAAACAGTCCAAAAATATTATAAAAATAGCAAGAAAAGAGAGGGAAGAAGTAGTGTAAAGAAGGCAAAAGTTATACCTCTTGAAGAGAGGTTACTCTTTTGTTCACAAACCACAAGGCCTTCACTCTCAAGGGCTGAGATTTTAGCTCAAGAACCTCAGTAAGGAGCCTCAAATTTTTGGTTTAGGAAATGTTGGTGTAGTATATGTGTGTTTCAAGATAGGGAGAGAGTGTGTTTTTCAAGAATTTGACCTTTGGTAATTTTTTCTAACCTCAAAACAAAAGGTATGGTCAAGTATATATAGAAAACCTAGTTGCTATCTCGGAAATATCTGTATTGAGCCAGCTGGTGTAGTGCATGCACATGGGGGACAACTGGCAATAAATATCTATTCTGTTGGGAAACTTGGCCTGCTGGCGAGGTAGGGGACGGTTGGCCACCAAATTTTGGTCAGTCGGCCACTTGTTGGCTAGTAGACCTCTGGGTGGTCAGGTTTGGAAAAAATAGGTTTTCGCTTAAAAGAGGTGCAAGGTTTTTAGACTTTGAAACTCAAAACTGAGGTTCCTTGCTGAAGAAAATGAACGTTTGCACAACACATGTGTTGTTTTATAAACACATGTGTTCTTATTCCGGTTATTAGCTATCTTACTATGTGATGTGCACAACATACAAATATAGACTAAGATCGCAAGAATAGGAACAAAACGACTCATGTTTGTTTTTCAAAAATGGTTTGAAAGTGCCACCATCAAGTGGGCTAAAGCGTGGATTTTCCACCCTCAAGTGGGCTTAAAACATGATGATTTGCCACTTCGCAAAGTGGGCTTAAAACTCATATTCGATGAATTGTTCCAATTCAAGTAATAAAGCCTTCATCCACAGGCATTCTTGCAGTTAATCAAATAAGCACATAGCCTCATGGCAAGCATGCTAAACACGGTAACACTCACACTCATGTAAGTATGTTAAAGCGTAAAACTTACAGTGTACTCCAAGCCAAAACAGAAAACTAGTTAGAAATATGCATGATCCTAACTATGTTTAAGATGCCTAATGCAACACATGCAATAATGCATCTAACAGACTCGGCTATCTAAGATGGCATATGAATGCAACAATTTGATACACGTATTCAACTAGGTACTGAAATATGATGCAGTTTGTATGATGGGTCGAGCCCGGTGCATGCAAGACAAATGAATAATGCAATATGCAAGCATAAGGTATGCTAATCAAAACATGTCCTAATCTAACCATCGAAAGCGGTTAAATAAAAGGGAGAAAGACGTGGGGTTGGAAGACATGCACACACACACGCACACTTATTACAACATTGCGCCCTCGCGCAGGAGGGTCCGAATGAATAAACGAAGCTTCGCTAAGCTAAGCTAAGCAAAGCTAACTAATCTAATTAAACTAATTAGACTAATTATTACACAACAAATTGAAGAAATAACTAAGCTTAGCTACTTAATTATTACAACACTTTAACTAATTAACGAATTAATTAAATTACAAAACCATGCTAACTAACAAGTAAAGCATTATCTACATTGCCTTAGCTCTGCTTTAAGAAGTTGAACATGCATGCATTCGGTTTCCGCCCCGAAAAGCCCACCAGTTTGCTCTAGAGAGGGTTTGTTGCCGTCGTGGCAAAGCGCACAACCAGTCAGCCTTATGGCACGCTTCTCAAAGCGGGCCTCTAGCAAACCGTTTAGGAATAGCATACGGCAAACACGGTGTCCTAAGCGCACCAATGCAAATACAATGCAAAGAGACACATAAGTGTAGTCAAAACAAGATATCATGAGTTCGAGTCCAGTTCTCTAAATCCCTAGCGGAGTCTCCAGAAACTGTAGACGTGCCCGAACGTCACGGCTCCGCGCTGCTAATGACGTGAAATCCGTTTTGTTCATTAGCTACTACAGTTCGGACTCAATGTCACGGTTCTGAATCTAATCTCACAAAGTGCAATGCAAGACCGATAAATCACCAAAGAGTCCAAATCCGGCAAATCGTTTTGGAAAACTGATTTTAATAAAGAAGTGTTAAACATGGAATGCTTTGCTAGATACAGAGTCGCCACCTAAATGTTTTTGTTTTGGGAAATTTAGGAAATCTTGACTCGTGCCTAAAGCCACGTGTCCGTCATCACCAAAGTTGCCTCGGCTCGGGAACTTGGGTATGAGAGGGGAAGGTCATGCAATGAGCACCCTCGCTCGCCTGATCAAGAAGATCGGCCTTTACTAAGCATGATATTTTGTTTTGAAAACATATGTGTTCTTATTCCGATTTATTAGCTACAATTTCTATGTGATGCGCACAGCATACAAGTATAGACTAGATCGCCTAAGTTGGAACGAAACATCTCATATTTGTTTGTTTGAAAATGGTTTGAAGGTGCTACTCACAAGTAGGCTAAGACGTGGATTTTGCCACCCTCAGGTGGGCTTAGAAAACATGATTTTGCCACTTCGCAAAGTGGGCTTAAAGCTCGCATTTCGATGAATTGTTCCAATTCAAGTAATGAAACCTTCATCCACAAGCATTCATGTAGTTGAACACACAAGCAGTTAGCCTCATGGCAAGCATGCTATCATGGCAGTCACTCACACATGCAGGGATGCCAAAGCATAAACACTTATAGTGTACTCCGAGCCAAAACAACAACTAGTTAGTAATCAATGCATGATCTTAGCTATGTTAAGATGCCTAATGCAACACATGCAAAAATGCAGCTAAAATAGGCTCGGCTATTCTAAGATGGCATATGAAATGCAACTTGATAACATGTTGTTGAACACGTATTCAAGTAAATGTATTAAAATACAATGCGGTTAGTATGATGCGCCGAGTCCAGTGCATGCATGACAGATGAATGAATGCAAACATGCAAGCATAAGGTATGTTAATCGAAATATGCCCTAAACTAACCATC
>NW_021026547.1:394632-406870 GCF_004153795.1 Camellia sinensis | reverse complement strand
GGCATGTCAAAATAACACCAAAAACATGTTTGAACTAAGCTAATTCAAACCACAAAAGCATGCTACTTTGTAAGGCTAACAAGGCTAGCAAAGAGGATTTATATTACAAGTGCAATAAGCATGCAAGAGGTGACCAAGACAGCCAAAAACAAAGTTATGGCAGGTCTGATAAGTCACAAAAATGAGCCTAAACAAAGCCATAAAGAAGTAAAAACACGTGCTCATTTGGTTGGCCATCAACACTAGCAATCAAGTCTAGAGGAGAGGGGACCACCCTCTGCTATTTGGGCCCTTAAAACAGGGTTTTTACCATTGAAAATCCTCTGGATTTCAGTGGTTCTAAGACCAAAAAGAAGTTGTTTGAAAAGTTTGAAAGTTAGCTCACAAGGCCTTACAAGCCAAGGAACAAAAGGGAGGACAACCCCCTAGCCAACCAAGGCACAAACCAACACTTTTAGGACTGAAAAATGGAGAAAAAAAATAGAGGTTTTTTTACTTCAACACCACCACCAAAAAATAGCCCCGAAGTAGTGTGAAAAGATCGCCAAGAAAGTGTGTAAAACAAGCTTAAAAGGAAGGAGATCTTACCCTTGATGTACAATTGCAAAACCAGCCCAAAATCTGAGCCAAAACACCGTTTGGAGCTCAAACAAAGTCCCAAGTAAGCTTCAAGCAACCTCCTCCAAAAGTTAGGCAACTTTGATCAAGGATGCATAGGCAAACCAGTTGTATTTCTCTACTTCTATGCACTTCTATGCACCAAAGGGCAAGAAAGAGAGGCTTTAGAGAGAGAGGCAGAGATCAAAACTCTGAAAATTGTAGAGAGAGAGGGATTTTAGTGAGAGAAGCTCTCAAACTTGCTTAAGAAGTTCTAACCCCTTTAGAAATGAGATATTTGGCTTCATATATAGCAAAAGGCAAGAGTTTGGTCAAAATATCTAAACATGGGACAGCTGGAGGTTGTGTGGAACAGCTGGAGATGAAATATCTTGAAAAAAATCTATGTTTGGGTCACTTTTGGCTGATTGGCTATCTTTTGTGCCGATCTGCCACTTATCTGCTACTTTTTTGGCCAATCGGCCAACAAATCTGTTTTTCAGACGCAACTTCAAAGGGGCATAACTCCTTCATATGAACTCCTTTTTAGGTCATTCTTATGTCCAAATTAAGCCCTGGAAGTAGGCTTTGCAATGGTGGCATCCTTGCATCAAAATTCTAACTGTGCAAAAAGTTATACATGTTTTGGTGAAGCCACTCAGTTTCGGTCCAACCAGAATGATGCCCAACTTCAACCAACCATATCTCTTCCATCTGGACTCATCTTTTGGAGATTCTTGAGTGTAAAATGAAGCCCCAGAAGTCTGATTTCCAACGGTGGTGGCCTTAGAGCTTAAATCCAAGTATACAAAATGATAGGCCCAATTTAGCGAAGACCGCTCGACTTTCTCTTAACGATTCATACCCAACTTCTTCCTCAACTAGGTTTCTTCTGCCCACTCCTCTTTTCTTCAACTCCAAACCCCTAAACAAGGTGTTTTGAAAGATTTTTCAAATATTTCAACTCTCTTTCATTCATTTCCACTTTTTCCTTGCTCGATTTACCGAAAAGCGCATCATTTAACAAAATGCGACCTTAGAGCATCGTAGAAAGTTTATTTCAAAAATATTTTGAAAGAGAGGGTTTTAAGATCTAAAAATCATTCAAAATAGCTTTGGTCCAAAATGGGGTGTGAGGCTGGGATTTGACTCTCCTCTTGCCGAAGAAATCGAACCTTTGTTCTGCATATCTTTCACCACTGAGTAAACCATCAGTAACGCCCAAGTCTTAAGGGCGGTCAAAAATGGGGTGCCTACAGTTGCCTCTCTTTGATAGAGCTCAGAAGTCATGAAATGACGTGAGTGAATGTCAAAGCCCAGAGACGACCCGTTTTTGACAAGGCCAAAGACTTAGACAAACAAACAAAATACAGATGCAGAAAAAGAAACAGATAAATAAATGGTTACGCCCGTAGGCTGCCTATGTATCCCTTTCCGAGGAATCAAACCAGCATAGTTCAGGGGGAAACTGGAAATGATATGCAGGGAGATTTTGATAATTGGACTTGTACGCTACGCGAAGCCGATTTGGGTGGTGTGAACAGACAGGTGCCCCTGCTATTGTTAACCAATTTTTATAATTGGACTTATACGCTGTGCGAAGCTGGTTTGATAATTGGACTTATACGTTACACGAAGCCGGTTTGATAATTAGACTTATATGCTGCGCGAAGCCGGTTTGATAATTGGACTTATACGCTGCGCGAAGCTGGTTTGATAATTGGACTTATACGCTACGCAAAGCCAATTTGATAATTGGACTTATACGCTGCGCGAAGCTGTTTTGATAATTGGACTTATACGCTACGCGAAGCCAGTTTGATAATTGGACTTATACGCTGTGCGAAGCCGGTTTGATAATTGGATTTATACGCTACGCGAAGCCGGTTTGATAATTGGACTTATACGCTGCGCGAAGCTGGTTTGATAATTGGACTTATACGTTGTGCGAAGCTGGTTTGATAATTACACCTTCAGAGGATTTAAGGTCTCCTAGGCCAGTGCAAGGTGCATAACAATGCAAGTAGAACGGTGTATAACAATGCAAGTGAAATGTGCATAACAATGCAAATGAAGTGTGCATAACAATGCAAGTGAAAAGGTGCATAACAATGCACGTGAGCCATGCATAGCAAGGCAAATGCAAGAAATGTATGCTCCACACAACATTAAGATGCGCATTTCAGGCCAGGGTGAGAAGTGCACATTCTATGCCAGCAAGGTTAAAACGTGCTCCATGCAATGTACATACTCTATACAAAAAGGATCAACGACGTACATCCAATGTAACGTGTATATTCTATACGACAACAGGAATAAGTATAGTACAAGATGCATTTTATGCAATATGTGATGATATGATACATGTTACAAGCAATGTACAACATGATATCTAGGGAATGCAATAGACAAACAAAGCAGCGCTTTAGAAAGCACCTCATGGGGTGAGTGACGATGAACTGCTCTACTCTGATGGGGATCTCCCCTTGTGTTCCTCTAACTCTTACCTTGCGTTCTTTGAACTCTTACCTTCAGCTCACAATTTAATGGTTCTGATATGCTAACAAGGATTCTTCACGTAGAACACTTTGGATGCCGCCTTTCTCCCAGACCATATTCACAACTTTCCCTATTCTCCAACGGGGTGACAGAGTAGGTTGGTTCAGTATCCAAAATTGAGGCGCACACGTGCTATCCCAATCTATAGGGCTTCTATGCAGATTTCAAACCGGGGATACACCCCTGGGTATTTAAACCAGGCTTTAGTCTCAAAAATCCCGAACCTTTGCGTTCTAGGCATCAGCCATTCAAACTCTAGTTTCCACCGTCGCAGTTGGTCTCCTAGGAACTCATTGCGAACACAGCCAAGATGCCTCTGGCTGGGAAAGGTACTCAAGGAGAGCACTTCTGATAGCCATTCTGGCTTAAAGTAGGCTTAATCTTGAGCTTGAGGTAGAGCCACACTCATACTTCAGAGAATTGGCAAAACCTGAAGAGGTACACACGAAATGCAATCTCGGAACTTACTAAAGTTGAAACAAACTCAGATGCTCGACATTTTTCCTCTTTTCTTTTCCTTTGCAGTCTGGAACCTATATAGCTTCAGATAGGTCCTGGTTTTACTGTTCTCATATGACTTGGGTTGAACCTTGCAGTTTTATGAAAGAACAAATCCTGTTTTGCATACATGTGGAGAATGACACAGCACTCTGAGCACAAAACGATTTTTATTTTTGAACTTAAAATTGAGAAATGAGTTTTTGATCGGGTATTGAGCCTACGACTAACCACAGCAAAAATGACTCAACAACGGACAACTTAGGTAAAACAACCTAAACTCATCTATTGACACGCGAAACGACTCAAAACAAGAATCGAGACAAACAAAACAAAACACACGACACTCAGATGTATTCCAAATGGCCAGAGACCTCTCAGTTTGCGAGGAGCCAGTTTCTTCGGGTATTGTTTCCCACCCTTTTTCTCATTTGTGATTCTCACATCACTCTGGCACTCAATCTCTGTTTTTCTGAAAAAGGTTTTTCCTCACTTTTTCTCTCAGCACACATCTCTCTATTCTTCAATCTCTCTTGTTTTTTATCCCTCCCCTAGGTGGTTGATGGATAAACAGGAAATTATGGGCTCTTGCCCTTAGCATTCCGTTAGATTCTTTTTCTTCTTCTTCTTCTTCTGCTCACAACAGTGAACTTTCCCACAGAGGGGTTGCACTACAACTGGGTGTGTAGCAAATCTGCAGCTGACATCGGTTGATGATGCCCTTGGCCAGTTCGGATGTGACTAGACCTTTTCGGATGAGGAAGTGGAATATCTTGCTCCATTCCAGTTCGTGCTTCGCACTCCACTTGATACCTCGATGCTTGGAGGATATGAGAGCTTTTAGCCTTGTGCTGTTAGCTTCAGTTGTGCCCTTCTTGGCAAATATGGTGCCCTTTCTGGCAAGCATGTTGACAACGGGGAAAACATGGGGCACCTGACTCAACTGTGCCCCCCTAGTTCATCATTTTGACCATCTTTTTCTTTGTTTTGGTTTTCTACTAAAATAATTTTGACCAATATGAGAGTTAGATTAAGATACTTGTTCGATTTTCTGATTCGAAATCATGCAAGTCAGGCTATAAGCACTAAAATTTTTCCTTTTTTGGGTCTAGGAAATGGTCCAATTTTGGAAAAATAGAATAATTTTCGAGAAAATTAGTCAACATCATTAAAAATGCTCAAAAACTATTTTTACAAATGGCCACTGCTCGACCAACATAGAATTTACTCTTGAGATGCACAACCTCAGATCTAAAACAAAGGAAAATTACCCCTTGTCTAAATGGCACTGCACGACAATGGAAAGTTTCCCCTTATTTGAATAGCACCGCAGCACACTGTATGGCAACGGAAAGTTGCCCCTTGTTTGAATAGTACTGCAGCACACTGTAACCAGTTCTCATAGTGACAATCACCACCGAACACTCAGATACAGCGAAGACAAAGATGACCCGTTCAATCTCATAAACAGGACAATTGAATTTGAAGTGTTTACGGCTGGACTTCAAAATGAAGTTGCCTACGTATCCCAAAGATAGGAATCAAGCCGGACGTAGTTCCGGGTTAAGGTACACTCGGGTATTTAACCTCTCCTTTTGCGCTCTAACTTTTTCCAAGGCCGCCTGTAGACACCCCATTTTTGACCGTCCTCAAGACTTGGACGCCATCATTTGAACACTCGATGATCATCCATGCTTGTGTTCGTTTTGAGTTCTCGGAGGTCTCGGCAGCGCGCCTTGCCTCAAGATCTCTCAACTTGTCTATTTTGTGCTTGGTTGTGGACCAAACACTTGTGTTTTTGCTTCTGAGGGAAGAGGGTGGCTTTTTGGAGATCCCCTCAACCCATCAGCCAAGGCATGAAGCCATCAGCCTTGTTTTCTTGCCATCGGCCAAAAGCGTTGGCCGATCGGCACTCTTTTTAGTCGATCGGTCCTTGTGTTGGTCGATCGACCATATTTTCTGGCCAAACCCTATTCATCTACTTTATGCAGATATTTTATGCCAGTTGTCATAGCTGGCATCCACAATTCACCGCCTCTATACACGTGTATGGAGGGATTTTCCCCATTGCTTAGCTTCCTCAAGAAACTTTGCATTTGGTTCTCCATAAGAGAGAACTATCTCCTCCCTCCTCAAGGGTTCAGAAAATTGAGGGTTGAGTGATACATATACTTTTGTATCTATATTCCTTTGTTTAGCCTTGTTTTGTACTCAAAAGTGTAGTATTGTCTTACTTTTGTACACAAACACACACTAGAACACCATCCTCTTGGAGCTGAGGTCCCTTGAAGTTGATTTCAGTTCAGAGTTCTTGGAGTGATTTAAGCTTGAAAAAGTTGCTGGAGCCTTGTTCTTGAAAGTGTTCTTCAAGGGTGATCATTCTTGCTTTTAGTACCCCTTTCTTGCTTAAGCTTTTAGACCTTCTTGCTTAACTCTAAACTACAATAAGTTCTAATTTTTTATGCTTTAAATCTTTGGTTAAGGTCTCTTTTTGGTTTGGGGTTGTTTACCCCCTCCAAGGCCTTGTTAGGCCTTGTTTTAGGCCATCCCTTTTGGCCCTTGTTCTTAGCTTTGCATGAACTTTCTACCACTGAAATCCAAAGGCTTTTCAGTGGTGGAAAGGTGGCTTTGAGGTCTTAAATAGGAGAGGGTCATCCTCTCTCCTTGTTGTCTTGTATGCTTGCGTAAATAACTTATATTGGTAGCTTGTTTGCTTGGCTTGTTTTAGCTTGATTTCAGTGTGTATTAGGCTTTGTTTTGCCATGATATAACACTGTTTTGGACATACCATGTGTGCTTCATGTACTTTCCTTGTAATCCTTTTATTTGCCTTAACATGCATCATGCTTGAAGCCATGTTTCTAGCATGACTTTGGCTCGACTCCATAAAGCTTTTAGCCTTGTTGTAATATGATTAAGCTCTGATTTGAGTTGTTTTGACCATATATGCCATGCTTTGTATAGCCATAAGGCATTCTAGCTTGTTAGCCTTAAGTGTCCAAGTCACTAGCATGCTTTACTTGGACCATTTCAATGATTTGGCAGCATTTGTTATATTATTTCAGTCCATATTTCATGTTCATATACTTGCACTTATCACTCCTTTAATGCTTTAAAGAATCGATGTCTTATGTCTCATGAATGGACCATTGTGTATGCCTCCATGTTTAGGTCTTTTGGATGCCAGCTAAGTGGGTTTTTGGTCTTGTTTTACCATGCCATAACTCTATTTTTCATTGGATAATTCATTTCATGTTTGGTTTTGATAGGTGTAGTGTAACACCCCTTTTGTAGCCTTGCATGCCTCATGCTTTTGGTGTTGTGTTCTAGCTTGTGTTGGCTAGTTTCGAGCATGTTTTTGGTCTTGTCTTGACATGCCTTCGGACTATTTTGAGTGCCCTTGGCCCTTCGAGGCTTGCCTTGCATAGCCATGGTTTGAGTCCCTTGGTTAGCCTTAAGCTTTAGGCTTGCTTGCATGCTGTACTTGCTTTGTTTGGTTGATTTGGCATCATTCCTCACATATTTTCAGAGTCTATTGCATTGCCACATTCTCATATTTGTCACACATTGCTCATGTTTGAGAGTTGTGTCATGTTGCCTAGCTTATGTGCCAATTGGCATGCACGTTTGTTTTGCATTTTGGTACCATCATTTTAGCACTTTTGGCCACTGATTTGGGCACGTTTAAGAGTTGTCCACTTTAGTTTAAGTCCATCTTTGCATGTTGTTGCATGCTTGCTTCATTTTGCATGTTGTTGCATGCCATGTATCTTCATATGTTTAGGTAGTATGCCTATTGCACATTAGCTTGCCTGCATGCTTAGGTTACATTGCATTGTGTGTGCATCACTTGCCTCTTGATCAAGCATGATAGAGGTTGTGGCCCTTTATGTGTTTTGTGCATTTCATTTGATATTGAATTGCACACTTGGCTCCTTTGGCTATCATGCATTGGAATGCATGATTAGTGGTCCGAGGGTCGAGAACTACACACCTTTGAGTCTTAAACATGATAAGGGGTGCAGTTGTGCAGACATTGTCTTGTAAATGTATTGCCATGCTCTGTTTGTCCTCTGTTGCAGCAATAGGAGCTTTTTCACAGGAAGAAATGACCGATCGACCATATTCAGTGCCGATCGGCTAATAATTTCCGGCCAAGAGCCTTATGGCCGATGTCCCTATCTTTTGGCTGATGGCCTCTCAGAATGCCCACAAGTTGGTTCAAAAGTGTTACAGAAGTTGGCACAGTTTTCAGAGGTACAGAGCAGTGCAAACAGAGGCAAGATGAAACATGGCGATGGATTTCCGAGCGAAGCCGTCAGAGCATGCTTTTGTCCCTCTTCCCGAGGCTGTTTTATTGTTTTCATAACTTAATTAATTTGTTTAATTAGTTAAGGGTTGTGTAATAATTAATTAGATTGTAAGTTAGTTAATTAGTTGATTTGTATTATTCTTTCGGTCCTTCCGTCGAGGGGGCCAATTATTGTAATAAGCGTGCGTGTGTATGATGCAAGTCTTCCAACCCCCATTTCTTTCTCCCTTTTACTTAACTGCTTACGATGGTTAGTTTTAGGGCATATTTCATTTAGCATCCTTATGCTTGCATGTTTGTATCATTCATCTGTATTGCATGCACTGGGCTCAGCGCATCATACTAACTGCATTGTATTTCAATTCCAATTTGAATACATGTATCCAATTGTCACATCTCATATGCCATCTTATAATAGCCGAGCCTTTTTCTAAATGCATTTTGCATGTGTTGCATTAGCCATCTTAACATAAGCTACGATCATGCATTGATTTCTAACCAGCTATTGTTTTGGCTAGGAGTACACTGTAAGTGTTTATGCTTTAGCACCTTACATGTGTGTGAGTGTTAACATGACAGCATGCTTGCCATGAGGCTAATTCCTTATGTCATATAACTACTTGAATGCCTGTGGGTGAAGGTTGGATTACTTGAATTGGAACAATTCATCAAATCCATGTTTTAGCCTACTTGCGAGTAGCAAACTTCAAACTATTTCCAAACAAACGGATATACGATGCTTTGTTTCAAATTAGGCGATCTAGTCTATACTTGTGTGTTGTGCGCATCACTTAGTAATACTAGCTAATAACCGGAATAAGAACGCATATGTTTTCAGAAACAAGATATCATGCTTAGTACAGGCCGATCTTTGATCAGGCGAGCGGGGGTGCTCATTGCATGACTTTCCGCAATCGTACCCAAGTTCCCGAGCCGAGGCAACTTTGGTGATGACGGACACGTGGCCTCAGGCACGAGTCAGGGTTTCCTAAATTCTCTCAAAATAAATATTTAGGTGGCGACTCTGTATCTGGCAAAGTAATCCATGTTTGGCACTTCTTTACAAAAATCAGTTTTTCAAAACGATTTACTGGATTTGGACTCTTTGGTGATTTATCAATCTCACATCGCACATTGTGAGATTAGATTAAGAACCATAACTTTGATTCTAAACTGTAGCATGAAGGCCAAGGGCACGTCTATAGTTTCTAGTGACTATGCTGGGGAGTTAGAGAACTTGACTCAAACTCATGATATCTTGTTTTGTTTACACTTATGTGTTTCCATGCATTGCATGTGCATTGGTGCGCCTAGGACACCATGTTTGCCGTATGCTATTCCTGAACAGTTTGCCGGAGGCTTGCTTTGAAAAGCGTGCCATAAGACTGACCGGTTGCAGGCTCTACCATGACGGGAACACAAATCCTGATTTTTATCGGGGCGCCCTTTTTGACCATTCGACCCAGTGCATATTTGGAATCCATAGTGATCATTCCAAGTTAGGACAGGTTGCTTACCCAATTTTAGGTTGTTTGAAACCGCTGTGTGCGTATTGAAACCCTAGCTCCTGACAAAATAGGACAGGGAAACCCTACCCAACATAGGGGTGTTTTGGCTCTCATTTGCTTGCTATGTGCTTTTTGAGTTTCTCTCTACAGGGAATGCACGTATCAGTTTGCAAGTCTGGGTATCAGGCCTGCCGGCATCAGTATTTTGAGAGTCAGTCATATCTGCGGGTATCAGATTCAAATTTGGGGCAGTGATTTTGGGAACAGTGATCGGTGGTTGAGAACAGTTCATTCAACTTGTGTTGGTCAACTGTGTGTTGTCTTTATTTAAGCTGTTATGCTGTCCGTTTTTCTGGTCATTTTATTTTCCATATTATGCTTAATTTATCTTTTTGCAAGGTAGTTTAGCACCATTGCATCCGACCAGATAGATATCCCCCGAGCACTCTGGGTTAGAGGTCGTAGACTTAATCGATCTAGGGATCTGATAGACGGACAAGCAGTGTTCCTTTCTTTACCCCTGGTTACTAGACGGAGGTCAAAAAGACACAGTGTATCGGTACAGCGGTCGCCAGATCAGTTGTCTACCCCACCAGTGAACAGTCAAGCTGAGGTCTTAGTTTTTACTCCAGGGACAGATATACCAGTTATTCAGTTAGACCAGCACAATATGACAGGTATAGAGGAGATGATGCGTCTGCTCCAGGAAAGTATGAGAACCATGCAGCAAGACGCTGCCCATCAAGCAGAATTTGCCAAGCAACATGCCAAGGTCATGGCCCAACAGGCAGAGTTAATTGCCAAGCTACAGTAGCAAACTGGAGCATCTGCTTCACACCAAGTTCCTCCCCCACCAAGAGTTCCCATACTCGGGGAGACAGCACCCGTCCAGGATGATACGGACGTTCCAATAGGGCCGACTCCGCCCCCGATTCTACGCCAGCTATCCAAAGTACAGACTAACCTGCCGAATTCTCCCTTTGAGTTCGAGGTGGACCCCACAGCGTTAAAAGTGAGCAAGCTTGAAAAGCTGTTCAAAAAATCTCAGGGTGTGATGTCCATTCCGGATATTGAGGATGGGTACAGCGACTCGGCCGTGACTCTCCCGAACCGATTTAAGATGCCGTACATAGACCGTTTCGACGGGTCTGGAGATCCTATGGTGCATTTGCGGCTGTTTTTGAATATACTGATGCCGATGGGCCTCTCCAGATTACAGAAGCTTTCCTTGTTTGGCCGGACCCTATCGGGTGTAGCGGCTATTTGGTATACAGAACTGGAAGACTCTGTCAAGAGGAGTTGGGAGGAGATGGCCGAGGCCTTCATAGCTCAATACTCCTACAATACATAGATTGAGATTACAACCCGTGATCTCGAGAAAACTAGGCAGGAGCCTAAGGAGAGTTTCTCCAATTTTGTGACCCGGTGGAGGGCCAAAGCCTCGATGATGACCATCAGGCCCATTGACAAAGATCAAATTCGGATGGTTGTGCACAACCTCCAGCCCAAGTTTATACAGAAGATGATCGTTCTCCCCCTCCCCACCTTTGCAGATCTACATGAGATGGGGGTGCAAATCAAAGACGCTATGAAACAGGGTCTGATTGACCAAGACAGAGAGCATTCAACCGCAGTGCGAATGCAGGCACAAGTAGTACTGCAGCTGCCAGATCTTCAGATGTGGGAATGGTCACCACCACCACCCCAAGAACCCTTGCAGCTACGCCATTCACCGGTGCGTCCGGAAGTAGCTCACAAACAACCAAGTATTCACCTTGAGGCCAAAGAACCTTCACTCCATTATACACGCCCCTATCCAAAGCTCTGGGGGTTTTGATCAAGAAAGGGCAGTTGAAGCCCCTAGAGCAGCGGCCACTACCAGATAAACTTCCCGCTTCTCATAATCTAGCCAAGTACTACGCCTTTCACCAACAACATGGTCATGACACCGACCAGTGCTTTCGATTGCGTTATGAGATTCAGGATCTCATTGACAACAGGGTGATCGTGCCTCCGGAGAAACCAAATGTCACAACCAACCCTCTCCCACCACACAACCAAGCTCCACCTGCCAAACGCATTAATCTTATCCAAACTGGGGTTGTGTCATACGACCCTAGCATATATATCACCCCTTCCCCCCTACCCAAGCTGGAGGTGTTCATTCCTGACAGCATTGACTTGTGCATGTTGGATATCTCCCAAACCCAGCCTGATACGGTGGTGGTGGCCATCGAAGATGGAAGTGGGTCGATTGTAAGGGCAGATCAGACTAATGATACAGAGCCTGAGGGGTCTACGAGCTTCATGTACAACCCAAGCGGTTACATTACATCAATAGGCCAGGTTAGGCCGAATATGGAGTTGCCAGCAGGAGCAGAGACTTGTGTAGTACGGGAAGATGGACTTAATCACGGACTGGATGACTTAGCAGAACTAGCAGACGATATTGCTAGCTTCCAGTTTTTCGACGAGCGGGACTCAAGGGACGTGGCAGTCAATTGGTTTGATGAGTCAGCGGAGTCTACTGGGTGGCTTGACGACCAGCCGAATATTGTTGAACAACCTCAGCTAGAGTAGGATCCGTCAGGGACGGGGACATCAACTGTGGCCGGAAGGGCCGGAAATCAGGATGCATCGCTGGAGAGCACCGGTGTAAAGAATTTTTCTCAGAATACGGGTAGTTTGGGAACAGAAGATACTGAACAACAGGCTGCACTGAAGCAGTTTGAGCGGGAAAGGATCGAAGATTCTGAGAGGGCTA
>NW_021026547.1:312121-370072 GCF_004153795.1 Camellia sinensis | reverse complement strand
TTACATAGTAATTCTAGGCTAATAATTGGAATAAGAACACATAACGTTTTCAAAACTTCATATCATGATTAGTAGAGGCCGATCTTTGATCAGGCGAGCGGGGGTGCTCAATTCATGACCTTCCCCTCTCATACCTAAGTTCCCGAGCTAAGACAATCTTGGTGATGACGGACACGTGGCCTTTGGCACGAGTCATGGATTTCCTAAATTTTTCAAAAATATTTAAGGTGGCGATTCTGTATCTGGCAAAATAGTCCATTTTTGGCAATTTGATTCAAAATCGAGTTTCCAAAAGATTTGCCAGAATGAGACTCTTTGGTGTTTATCTATTTCACATTGCACTTGTGGAATCAGATTCAGAACCGCAGGAGTTCGATACTGTAGGGCTTATTCGTCTTCCGAAAGGGGGCGCGAAAAAGTCGAGCTACAGTTTCTGGCGACTTCGCTGGAGAAATTAGAAAACTTGACTCAAAATTCATAATATGAAATTTTATCTACACGCATATGTTATTTTGCATTTGCATTTGCATTTGCATTTGCATTGGTGTGTTTAAGTCACTATGTTTCCATCTATTATGCCTGGACGGTTTGTCTGAGGCTTGCCCGAAAAGCTTGCCAAAAGGCTGACCGATCACGGGCTCTACTGTACTGTTTGATCCTCCTTTCACTTCTCACTGTTAGGCGCGAGAGGTATATTAGGTAGTCTTGCTGAGGTACCCTTCTGACGATTTGGCCTATTAGCATATTGTAAAGTCGTAGAGACTGTTCCAAACTAGGACAAGATGCTCACCAGAATGCAGGATTGCGTGAAACCACTTTGTTTGAACCTAGTTCCTGACAAAACTAGGACGGGGTATCCCTATCCCCTCACCTATCCCCTCATAGGGGTGTTTTGACTCTCACTTAACTGGTATGTGCTTTACAGTGAAACTGTACAGGAATATGCATATTAGTTACAAGTTTTGGTATCTGTTTTGGGGGCAGAATTCAGTGTTAAGTACAATTTTACAGCTTTGATTACATCTGTGTGTTGTTAACATCAGTAGCTGAGGTGTTGTGCGGTTTCTGATTACTGCTTCCTTTTTTGCTTTATTTCTTTTTGCTAGGTAGTATAACACCATAGCTTCAGAAAGTTCGGATATCCCCCAAGTGCTCTGGACCCGAGTCAGAAGGCTTTGCAAAGCCGAAGATCTTGTCAGGGGACAGCCCGTGTTTATTTTGCTCCCACCGATTACTAGACAGAGGAGAGTCCAACAGAGTTCACTGCCCAATTTCTACAGCAGTCACCCCTCAATTCACCTGCATCCAGTCAGGCTCAAGGACAGTCTTCTACACCTAGTCCAACGCGAGAGCACTCACCTATTCTGATGGCATAGTAACCCCCAGTCAGTATGGAGGTATTTATCCACCACCTTCAGCAAATAGTTGAAACCATGCAGTAAGACGCTGCTCGTTAGGCTAAGGTCACAGCATGTTAGGCTGAGGTAATAAACAGGTTGCAACAACAATAACCGCAACTAGCAGCGGCTTCTACATCTCATGCACCTTCTACGGGTATTACAGCACCCAGAGCCACTGCCTATACTGCTAATGCGCATGCTGAAAATCAGGGCAATTCGGTAGAGCCAATCCCACCACAAGCCTCCAAAGCACTTGTGTATCAAATCGAGGCTCCTTTTGTATTTGAGGTTGACCCAACTGTGCTTAAGGTCAACAAGTTGGAGAAGCTATTCAAGAGAGCACAAGGTGTTAACTTCATCCCTGATATAGAAGATGGGTATATCGACTCTGCAGTGACGTTACCAGATCGGTTCAATATGCAGCACATTGATAGATTCGACGGCTCCGGGGATTCCATGTTTCATCTACGACTGTTTTCAGACATCTTACGGCTGATGGGCCTGACCAGATTACAAAAATTTCTTTTTTCGACCAGACCATGTCGGAAGTAGCAGCCATATGGTGTGCGAAGTTGGAGGAGGATTCTGTGAAGCAGAATTGGAAATAGGTGAGGCCTTTATTGCTCAATACTCGTACAACACGCAGATCGAGATCACAGCTTATGATCTCGAGGCAACTTGCTAGGAGCCAAAGGAGGGCTTCTCGAAATTTATGACGAGGTGGAGGGCTAAGGCTTCAATGATGACCACCAGGTCATCTGAGAAAGATCAGATAAGGATGGTAGTCCGTAATCTGCACAGGAAGTTGTTACAGAAAATGATCATCCTACCTCTATTCATATTCACTGAGCTCCATGAGATGGGGGTTCAGATTGAAGATGCCATGAAACAAGGGTTGATTACTGATGAGAAAGAGCAGGCAAAAAGGCCTTTTGTGCCTAGTTCTAATGCAACCACCAGTGGTAGCACAACTATGCAGTCGTCGGATGTGAGTGTTATCACCACCACAACCAAGACCACCAATCTTTTTGCCAATACAACTCCACAAACGTCAGCTAACTCTGCTTGATCCCAGAGGACCTTTACCCAACTCTACATGACCCTATCTCAAGCCATGTAAGTGTTGGTCAAAAAGGGGCACCTCCAACCATTAGAGCCTCACCCACTACCTGATCCTTTTCCACCCAAACACAGCCCAGCTAAGTACTGTACATTTCACCAGTAACACGGTCACGATACCGACTAATGCTTCAAACTGCATCATGAGATTCAAGACCTCATTAACAATAAGGTGATCGCACCTCCCCAGAAACCAAATGTAGCTACAAACCCTCTCCCAACCCACAACCAAGTTCCCTTACCTCAAAATCTAAATCTAATCCATACATTGGCCATCCCCTACGACCCCAACATATACATTACCCCTTCCTACCTACCCAGACTGACGGTGTTCATTCCTGAAAGCACAGATTTGTACATGATGGACATGTCCACACTTCAACCTAAGCCTGTGGTGGTGACAGTTATAGTAGAAAGGAGATTGGCCTTAGCTGAAAGTATAAGTCTATTGCCTGAGTGCTCTAAGGACTTGTTTGAGGGGGTGTACAATCCAAGCTGCTACATTGTGCAGATTGATCAAACCAAGCTGGATGTGGTATTGCAAACTGTAGTGGAGGTCAATATGGTTTGGATTATTTGGCGGAACTTGAGGAGGACTTAGATAACCTGGAGTTCTTTAACGAACAAGATCGAAGGGATGTGCAGATTGACTAGTTCGATTTAAATTAATCAATGGACAACTCTGGGTGATTGAGTGAAGAATCAGACAGAGAGGAAAGAGCTGAAACAAAACCGGAGGAAAAGAAAGCAGGAATTGTTGTATTGGCCAAAATGGCCGATGAAAAGGGAAAATTGTCGGAGAACACTGGCGTGAAAAATTCAGCTCAGGAATTAGGCATTGTAAGCACTATGGACACAGAATAGGAAGTTGCGTTGAAGCAGTTTGAACAAGAGAGGGTTGAAGATGACCAGGAAGCTGTAATGGCCCAACACTCTGTGGGGGATACTTGTGAGGTGAAAGTGATCCGAACGGAGCCGGACAACTATTTGTCGACGATTGAAGGTGTATGGTAGGATGATGATGATCTATATCTGGCCCACACCGACAAGGACTGGGGTGAGTGCCTTCCAGACAACACTTGGTACGCAGAAGAGATAGATCACATAACAAGAAGTCGGCGGTATTTCAAGCCACCGCACTGAGATCAAGTTGAGGCTTCTGGGAAAGATAGAGAGGTTGAGAAACAGAAAGAGAAACAGTTGGAAGAAGAGGCAGTGTTGAAGCAACTGAAGAAAATCCAAGCTGACATCTCAATTTAGGATCTTCTTATGGCCTCCCGAGTACATTGACAAGCAGTACTATCAGCAATGGACAAAGCTAAATTGTCTATTGACACTACCCCTAAAGAGCTTGTGGGATTGGTTTTCCCACGTGGCGTCGTGTCGACCCTAACCTTTTTTGACAAAAAACTACTGCCGAAAGGCTCAGCTCACAACAAGCCCTTGCATATATCTATTAAGTGCAAGGAGAAATGGGTATCGGTGGTGTTGATAGACACCGGTTTGGCTATCAATGTCTGTCCTTCCCGCACAGTTTATGCCATCGACCTTAGACCAGCAGACTTTGTGCCCATAGCCTAAGTAATTCGGGCATATGATAATACGAACAAGGAGGTCATGGGCACAGTGAAAATCACAGTTCAGGTGGGCCCAACTCAGCAAGATGTCGAGTTCCATGTCCTAGATGTACCGATCATTTTCAGCTTACTGCTAGGGAGGCCCTGGTTGCATCATATGAAAGCTGTCTCCTCCACCCTCTACCAAATGTTGAAGTACCCTCACGGGAAAGGAGTGGTGATTGTTTTCGGGAATTCATCCATCCATCCCCCGCCAAAGGTAACTACACCAGTGCTGGAAATCACTCATGGCAAGGAGGATGTATTCCTCTCAGGTTTCACTCTGGCCGAAGCCCAGGTAGTGTAGACCATTTTGGAAGCTGATGAGGGCATGTATGTCAGCGCCCAATCTATCTATTTCATAAACAAACTGCAGCATGTGCCAGGAATGGGACATGGAAGAAGTGACCAGAAAGGTGTCGCTGTGCTAACAAATGTGCTGCACAATCGACATGCATTTGGTCTGGGCTATATACCCACCAAAGAGGACTGGATTAGGAAAGGGTAAGAAATCTGAGGCAGAGCCAAGTCCAAACAAGTCGGGAAACACTATAAGCTCATCCACAAGCCAATCTAGAGAACGCTAAATGGCCACTTTGTTTAGGAGGGAGATGATTTCCCCTTTTGCGGCTTTCCCGAGCCTTTGATGAATTCCACATAGCAGCATGTCCCGGGATTTGAAATCTTCTTTGACTTGCAGCTGCAAGATAGTGATACCGAGGAAAAGGCTGAACCAAATGCTGAAGCTGAACAGAGCATAGAAAGTGACTCAGGCAATAGCGAACTTGGAGTATGGGCAGCACTAGCATGTCTCCTTACAGATCTTGCGGCTGACTCAGAGAACTTGGGGGATAACCTTACCATCTCCATGATCGGGGAACAACTAGGTGTGAACCCATCCAGCAGCATTTTAGATGCATCAGAGACACCATCTCTTATCTGGTAGCTGGAGGTGGGCTATCTGTCTAGTTCTGAGTTGGGTGATGAGCTAGAATCTAATTCCATCGAGTCTGTGGAGCCAGGATCAGATTCTGGTTCTTCTGAGTTTGAGTCTGGTATTCCCAAGGGTGGTAATTCGGATGCCAAGGTCTTGTCCAGGTCTTCTTTTTCTTTTTCTTTTATAGCGATTCTTGTTTTCACCCGTCACTTGTTGTATTCCAGACTCGGGTTTGTATGGTTTTGAATGGTGATTCATATCTTGTTGCTCTTGTCTCCCCTCTATTTTGGTTATTGAATTGTAGTTGTGTATTTGGTGTCTCGGCTCGAGAACTTAGGTACGATAGGGAAAGTCATGAATTGAGCACCCCACTCGCCTAATCAAAGATGCCTCTACTAATCATGATTTGTTTTTTATTTTACATTATATGCTCTTGTTCAGATTTATTAGCTATATTACTATGCGATGCGCAAACAAGGTATAGACTAGTTTGCAAGAATTGGAACACTTGATCTCATGTTTTGTTTCAAAATTGTTTTGTTAATTTGCAACTTGAAAAAGTGGGCTAAAATGGACATTTAATCAAACCATCCCAATTCAAGCAATTAGCCTTCATCCACAGGCATTCAGACAGTCATATCATTTAAGCACTTAGCCTCATGGTATTCATGCTTTGACATGGCAACACAAGCATTTGATGCAAGATGCTAAAACATAAAATTACTCACCTAGTACTCTATGCCAGAACAAAGCCAAATTATTAGAAAAATATGCATGTTCCTAATTAATGCAATATGACTAATGCAACTCACACATTACGTATTGTACAGGCTTGGCTATGAGCATGGCATATGATTCCATTCAAGATATACGAGAGAGCACATATTCAAGTAATGAATTTGAACATTTGATATCGGGTTAGCGTGATGAGCCGAACCTTAGATGCCTGTAAGACAAATGGATGCAAAACATAGAGTATGCTAAAAAAACGCGATGTTTCTAAACTAACCACCATAAGCAAGTAAGTAAATGGGAAAAAGACAGGGGTTGGAAGACATACAACTTATTACAACTTTGCCCTCGTGCAAAAGGGTGTGAATCGAAGTCCGAAAGTCCGAATTAAACTACTCATTACAAAATCGAATGAAATCATTAAAGCATTAACTAGCTAATTATGCTATTACAACTAGGGTAACCATGATAAGTAAACTAGTTATTTAAGCTAATTAACTACAACAATTACAAATAAACAAGGTTAATTAATTAATTACAATAATGATAACTAACCACAACAACAATAACTAATAATTTAATCATCAAGCAAGGATGCATAAGGATGCACGATGTTCGCATGCGCAGCGTCCAAAAACAGCACTGTTTGCCCAAACCATTCTATTTCACCTTCAGCCACTGCTTTCTATTTTCTGCAAAAATACACTACTGACCAAACATTGAGGACCGGCTAGCCCTCAATGAAGCCCGGCCGGGCCTAAAGAAGGCCGGTCGTGCCTCAATTTCATGCCAAATTCTGTTTTGTGCGCTGAAGTTAAAACAGTGCAGATAGAGTGTTTTGGACTCTGTTTGTCCCTCTCACACTTCTCTTTCATGGGAAAGCCTCGAGAAAAGGTTAGAATTGTTTCCGAAACCATCAATGAGAAAATTGATTGCTTGATGATTTCGATGCACAACTTGGACCAAAATCAATAAATGAAATGAACAACAACCACCGCTCCCTCCTATCATGGAGTGAACTCAAAAAGGGAGGTAGAGACGCTTCAAGATCCGTCAAAACAACATGAATTGATGTTAGACAACTCTTGACACAACGGATTTGGCATAATGTCCAGCCGAACCCCAAGCAATATAACTCATTTTCTTTATGTGAGTTGGTTCATTTTAAGCCAAATTCATTAGCCTTTACCATCCTTTAATCCATTAAGACCAAGATGATTGTTATGTCCACTAAGTGAGAAATATGTCAAACGAGAGGTGATTCTCAACGTGAAAAAGAGACTACACCATTGCCAATGAATCTCTGTAAAGATTAAGCCATTAAGCGTGAATCGCTAGTTCACGTTTTGAATAACCGTCAACCAATTGAAACAACTCTCAAATGAAAGAGAAGAATGGTAAGTTGATTATTAAAATGAGGTTCTTAAACAAGGAAATGAATTGAAGAAAAGCTTAGAACAATAGACTACAAACTATTTATGAAAACTTATGAGACAATAACCAAGCTAAGCAATGCATGAACTATTTAAACAACTTAAAAACCCTAAAACAGCCTTCAAGTGATGAAAAACAGTGGCTAAAAATTCATGAAAAGAGCCTAAAAAAGCTAAACAACAAAGAAAGGAAACAAGGCTAGTAAACAAAAACAAGGATAGGTGGCAAACCCCTCCACTTTTGAAACCTCAAAGCATGGTTTTTAGCCTTTTTTAAACTCTGAAAATCAATGTAGAGAACATAGAAAAAAAGTGTAAAAGTAAGGGTTTGAGCAATAGGTAAAGATGTAGAAAGAGCAAACTCTCTCTACCCATTTGGTAGCTCTTCAAACCCAAACTTAAACACTTAAAATAGGATAAAAAAAACACAAAACAATAAGAATTTGGTAGCAAATGAAAGAAATGAAAGCAAGAGGGAAGATAGCAAGCTTATACCTCTCAAGGGAGTAAGATTTTTGTTTGTCATCAAACTAAGATCCAACACACTCTCAAGCTTGAATTATGGTGTTCAACGCTTAACCAAGGCTCCTAGACCAAGGTATGAAGGTGTGTATGGTGTATGAATATAGGTTCAAGGTGATAGGTTAACTCAAAGTGTTACTTGCACAAGAAGAAGGAGAAGAAGGAGCTCTCAAGGTGGCATATAGGCTTTTTTGAAATTCTTCAACCCTCGAAACAGAGGTATATGGTTGTTTTTATAGAATTCGAGCCAGAAATATCATAAATATGTTCAAAAATGGACAGTTGGCAGCCTCCCACCCAGAATAGTGTTTCTCGCTACTAAAGCCCAGCCGACCCTTAATAGCCACGGAGGCCCTCAATAAGGCACGGCCGGGCCTCAATGCATTTCCCTATTTTTCTGCTTCAGCCTCAGCACAGGGTGGCACAATGTGTAAAAATGGATTTTTTGGGTATAATCAGTTGGAATATGGGAGGTTTGGGATTGTTTCAGAGCTTAAACACGGCCCCTTCATTGAGACCTCAAACCATGCACAATACCACTTTCATCATCGAGTGTACTGAACAAAGCACTCGAGCCTTGCGGGCGGTCAAAAATGAAGTGTCCATACCAATGAGAAGCCAGAGAGGAACACAACCTTTTCTCCATGGAATATTTCTAACAAAGGCGTGGTAATTCCCTAGGGAGGGTGGATCGAAGAATTTCTGTAAACAGCTGCAACCCACCTTTGAATGGATATTTCACCAACTAGTGAACCGTTGATGAAACTGCCCGTATCTGGTGCAACCAAGGCCTTCCCAAGAGCAGATTGAAAGTTGCTAGCACGTCCATGACATGGAATTCAACCTTATGCTCGGATGGGCCAATCAATATTTGGCTCTTGAAAGTCCCCATGACATTTTGGCTGGTATTGTCATAGGCTCGAACAACTTGAGCTATAGGCTTGAAGTTAGCTAGCTGCAAACCTATGGCATAGGCGGTTCTTGCCAGACAGACATTAATTGTCAAGCCGATGTCCACTAGTACCACTGGGATCCACTTTTTCTGGCTCTCCAAAGTCACATACAGGGGTCAATTGTGATGAGCACCCTCAGGTGGCAACTCATTGTTCATAAAAGATAACACCGGACAAACATCCCTTAATGTAACCAATGACACCAGTTGGTCAGCAGTGGTGTTGATAGGCAGCTTAGCTTTCTTCAATGCCTCGAGCAACGCCTGCCTGTGCTCCTGGGAAGGCATCAGTAGCCCCCAAATTGATATATCTGCCTGGATCTTTTTAAGTTGCTTTAAGACCAAGTCTTCCTCCACGTAATTCTCCTTTGATTTCTCAGCCTTTTTCCTGGAGGATTCTGGCTGATATAGAGCCAGGGGTTTGAAATATTGACCACTTCTGGTCATGTGGTTAATCTCATCTGCATACCACATATCATCAGGGGTATAGGCTTTCCACCCTTCGTCAGTATACGCATGTGTAAACGTCCCCGAACGTCCCGGGAGGGAAATTCCGTTTTGTTCTTCGGGCTCACTACAGTTCGGACTCAAAAGTCACGGTCCTGTATCTAATCTCGCAGAATGCAATGCAAGACCGATGAATCATAAAAGAGTCCAAATCTGGCAAATCGTTTTGGAAAAAAGATCTTTAGAAAGAAGTGCCAAACATGGATTGCTTTGCCAGATACAGAGTCGCCACCTAAATATTTTATTTTGGAGAATTTAGGAAACCCTGACTCGTTTGCCTAAGGCCACGTGTCCGTCATCACCAAAGCTGCCTCAGCTCGGGAACTTGGGTACGATTATGGAAGCTCACTTCGTGAGCACCCCCGCTCGCCCAATCAAAGATCGGCCTCTACTAACCATGATATTGAGTTTTGAAAACATTATGTGCTCTTATTTCGGTTATTATCCTAGATTTACTACGTGATGCACACAGCATACAAGTATAGATTGGATCGCCTAAATTGGAACAAAACACCTCATGTTTGCTTTTGAAACGGTTTGCTACTCGCAAGTAGGCTAAAATGCGAATTTGCCACCCTCAGGTGGGCTTAGAAAACAAGATGATTTGCCACTCTCAAGTGGGCTTAAAACTCACAGTCAATGCATTATTCCAATTCAGATAATCCAACCTTCACCCACAGGCATTCAGGCAGGTATATCACATAAGCAATTAGCCTCATGATAAGCATGCTATCATGGCAGTTACTCACACACATGTGGGGATGCTAAAGCATAAACACTTACCAAGTATTCTAAGCCAAAACAGAAACTAGTTAGAAATCAATGCATGATCCTAACTATACAGAAGTGCCTAATGCAACACATGCAAAAATGCAACTTAAGATAGGCTCGGCTACTCTAAGATGGAATATGAGATGCAACAGATAACATGTATTCAATTTGGAATTGAAATACAATGCAGTTAGCATGATGCGCCGAGCTCCTATCATAAGTATGCTAATTGAAACATGCCCTAAACTAACCATCATAAGCTGGTAAATGAAAGGGAGAAAGACGTGGGGTTGGAAGACATACATCACACACACGCACATTTATTACAACAATTGGCCCTCTCTCGGAGGGTCTGAATGAATAGTACAAACCATCTAACTAATCTAACTAAATAACAAATTACAGCTAATTATTACACAACATTAATTAATCAACAAATTAACTAAGTAAGCGATAAACTAGCATGCAAACTAAATAAAATGGACTGCCTCAGCTCTGTTCCAAATGATGAAAGGTGTATGCATACTCAAGTCGCCTTGTCGGTAAATTCCATCGCGATGCCTCGCCTCACCCTTGTTTGCAATTGATCTCAGAAACTTGCACAAAGCTCCAGAAGGCTGAAACTCCACCTTGGGAAGGCCACCGACCAGTTATTATCATGGGAGACCACCTGCCGACCACCCTTCGTGGTGGAGACCAAAGAGGGTGGTCGGCCTGCCAAAAAATCTGGTCGACCGACCAGTTTCCACCTCTAGTTTCTGATTTTTCTGCAACAAAGGCAAGAGAGAGAAAAGGCAATGTATTTTCAACAAATATGTGCATGACCTCTCTCCCTATCATTGCACAAGCTCTAGGGAGTGTAGTCCTTGATCCTTGTTTCACTAATCATGCATCTTAATGCATGATGGCCGAGAAGTCGAATTGCACAACACGACGTGAAATGAATGCATATATAAGCAAGTAAAGCCAACAACTCTACCATGGACAGTCAAGAGTGTCAGTGACCGAGAATCGAGGCACGTTTTGTCACTTGGAGTACGAAACGTCAACCTCTGAGAAATAGCTCCAAGGTGCTTAGAGTGATGGTGGAGGTGTTAGGATAGAAGGTGGTGTGTAATGGTGTAAGAACAATGGAGTTTTGAAGGCCAAAAGGGAGAGATACAAAGGAGGAGTGTATGGTTTTTGCTCCAGCAATTTCAGAACCCTTGCAAAGAAAGGGAGGCCCTTCCTTTATAGAGAAGAGAGGCCAAAGATTCTCATGGAAGCTTAAAACCAGGATTAAACATCCTTCATACACGTGTATGGAGGATGCAGTAAATGCCTTCCAGCTGGCATAGCTGGAACACACGCACTAAGACAAATCTGCAGAGAGCTGGCCGACCAGTTCAAGTGGTCGGCCGACCACTCCCCCTGGTCGGCCGACCAGGTTCAAAAGGATCAAACTTGAAAGGTGGTTGGCCAGCCCATATTGGTGGTCTCCCAGGTGAATGCAACTCAGTGGTGGTATGGGAGACCAGAAAATGTGGCTCAAAAGTGAGGGAGACCACTTACCTGTCAAGAAAACCGGCTGACCGGGGAAAGGTGGTCTCCAAGAAGAAAAGGTGGTCTCCCACCCTTGTACCACCTTCCTAACAATGAAACTAGGGTCTAGGCCAAAAATGAACCCACACCGATGCAAAGCGAAGGTTCGGGGGCCAAAACGCGCAGCCGGGTGCCCCGAAAACTGACTGTTAAGCATCGAAAGTGGCGTGCGACCACGAAGGTGGTCTCCCGGGCCACAGTGTCCCTCTAAGGAGAGGAAACAAGGTGTGTGCCAAAAACCGGAGATCTGTGCTCAGTTCTCCTCCTCCTTCCTAGACCATTTTCTCCCTCAGATCTGCGCTCTATACGCGTTTTCCAACGCCCCACGCAAAGTTGTTTCACGAAATCTTTCAGTTTTCTTCACTTTGGACCGATTAAAATTTGATTTTGCAGCTTCTTTCCCCATTTTCGCCACTTGAGGTAAGTTTGTCTCAACATTTGGAACATTTTCTCGGGAGTTGACTTCTGTTGACTTTTTCATTTCCCAAGACTCGACTTTTGTTGACTTTTTCCAATTTTGGCTCATTTTGCTGATTTTTGCTCCTTTTTGCAGATTTCTCGAAATGGCAGGCCATTTTCCTAAGGGCGGAGGTCCTCCAGGTGCCGGGGGTGAGCCAGACATTATGTCTTTACCTCTGAGGATTCGGCCATTTATTCCCGAGAGGTATGACCCTCTAGCACACATCCTTCCTCGGGCCATTTTCTACCACTTCACCGACTTTGATGAGCGAGCACTTGTAGATCTATTATTGCGGGAGCCAGAGTCCCACCTCTCTTATCAGGCATGAAAGGTATGTACTTCACTTTTACATTTTCTGCGATGTATTCGGCATTTTCCGTGCATTTCATGCTTTTCCTATGTATTTTTTTATCGGCTCGTTCTGAACGTGTTCACACACCACACTTCTGCTTATTCTAGCACACAGCTCACAGCACAGTATTTTGTTAAGTTGACACACAACTCAAGCACTCGAATTTCTGAACACACAGCTCACACTTTGATGATGAACACACAGCCCACTATTTGACGGTGAACACACAGTCCACTATTTTTTGAAATCTAAACACACAGCCCAAACTTGTTGATTATGAACACGCAGCCCACTGTTTTTGAAGTCTGAACACACAGCTTAAGCACTTGATGTTGAACACACAGCTCGAACTTTGAGATGAACACACAGCCCACTGTTTTGAAATTTGAACACGCAGCCTAAACTTTGATGTTGAACACACAGCTCACACTTTGATGATGAACACCGAGCTCAAACACATGACTTTCTAAACACACAGCCCAAATTTTGAGGTGAACACACAGCACACACTGATTGAGAGTTGAACACGCAGCCCAAACTGTTGTATTTCTGAACACGCAGCCCAAATTTTGAGGTGAGCACACAGCACACACTGGTTGAAAGTTGAACACACAGCTCACTGTTGTATTTCTGAACACGCAGCCCAAATTTTGAGTTGAGCACACAGCACACACTGGTTGAGCATTGAACACGCAGCTCACTATCATTGAAGTCTGAACACGCAGTCCGAATTTTGAGGTGAACACAGAGCACATACTGGTTGAGAGTTGAACACACAGCCTGAACTGTTGAATTTCTAAACACACAATCCAAATTTTGAAGTGAACACACAGCACACCCTGGTTGAAAATTGAACATGCAGCCCAAACTGTTGAATTTCTAAACACGCAGCCCAAATTTTGAGGTGAACACACAGCAGACACTGGTTGAGAGTTGAACACGCAGCTCACTATCTTTGAAGTCTGAACACGTAGCCCGAATTTTGAGGTGAACACACAGCACACACTGGTTGAGAGTTGAACACGCAGCCCGAACTGTTGAATTTCTGAACACGCAACCCAAATTTTTAGGTGAACACACAACACACACTAGTTGAGAGTTGAACACGTAGCCCGAATTTTGAGGTGAACACACAGCACACACTGGTTGAGAGTTAAACACGCAGCTCACTGTCTTTGAAGTCTAAACACACAGCCCGAATACTTGATGTTGAACGCACAGCTCAAACTTTGAGATGGACACACAGCCCATATACTTTATGTTGAACACGCAGCTCACACACTTCAATTCTGAACACATAGCTCATATACTTTATGTTGAGCACGCAGCTCACACACTTCAATTCTAAACACGCAGCTCGTATACTTCATGTTCAACACGCAGCTCATGGCATTGTATCTGATTTAATTTGCACACAGCTCATATACTTTATTTTGAAATTGAATACATGTGTTCATTCTGAATGCAGGTATCTTCCCGTATTACACGAGGATATGGATCGATCATCGCCAGGGAGTAGTACGTGGAGCTCCCAGAGGCCGTTCGCGATCTGGTTGACCAGGCAGGGTTCGGACCCTTCTGCACGGGGATATCACGTTATCCAGCGAGCAGGACCCTGATGGGCACCCTCGTAGAGAGATGGTGGGACACCACCAACTCCTTCTATTTCTCAGCTCCCGGGGACATGACGATGACCCCGTTCGACTTTGCCGTGCTGACGGGCCTTGACTCGGGAGGCTGGCCGATCCCCTATGATGAGGATATGGGTGAGTGGGAGGCTACCTGGATTTATCTGTTGGGAGCTCGCCCACCGATTGACAGATCTTCGGGCCGAGTTCAGTACACTTGGTTTTCCACACAATTTAGGGAGACTATGCCCGAGACTCCCAAGGAGATAGCACAGTACACTCGGGGATTTTTTATGTTCCTTTTCAGGACCACTTTGTTTTCCGATAGGGGGAACACCGTTGGACTTTATCTACTGAGTGCTCTGGTAGACCTATCACAGGTCAGCCAGTATGACTGGGGTGGCGCCGGCTTGGCTACCCTCTACTGCTACATGAGTGCGACCTCCCGCGGACGGGGGTACATAGTTGGCGGCTATTGGAGAGCCTGGGAAGTACTTTCTGCCCTCTTGATTTACATTTCTTCTTTTCGTTATCTGTACACTGCACACACGGCACACTTTACATTCTGTACTTTGCATTCCGCTCTCAGCATTCTGCATTCTCTGTACATTCTGTATTCACATTCTGCACTCAGCATTCTGTATTCTGATGGCTATTGCCCTATTTTCCACAGCTATGGGTTTTCGCGTACTTTCCGACGCTAGCCCCGGAGCTTGAGGTGGAGGTGCCTCTCATGATTCCTTACTCGCTCGTATTTGAGGGCCAGTACAGGCCGAGAGCTCAGGAGACTCTCCCCTACCTACGGCAGTTTTTTGATATAGTGCGGACGACCGAGGTAATTCAAAACTCTCAGTTCTTCATGTTTTCATCTTTGATTCATCTTGCACATTTACGATTTCTAATCGGCTTATGCATTGGTTATCCACAGATCATATGGCAGCCCTGGGCGCCTCTGGGTGGAGATACCCGATTTCAATTTACTAGAGGATGGGCCGCTTCTCGGTACAGGATCCTATTTGAGGGGCCCGTTGGTAGGGCCTGGTTTCTGGGGGATCGCTTCATGTGCCAAACTATGGGTTTCCCCGAGTAGAGTGTCCCTGCAGCACCTCCGGACGATATGTGGTCTACTGAGGGGCTCACTCCCCAAGATGTCGATAGCACCATGTTGGGTACCGACGTACGTCTACATTTGGAGGAGGGGGAATACGTGACTTACCGTCATACATACTTGATGCCTCCATTGTCAGGTGTCCGTACTCCCACGAGGAGGTCTGATGGCATGCCATCATTGAACCCGGCCCGGGCTGCAGATATTCCTTCGACCAGCAGGGCCGGCACATCGAGAGGTGGGGCTGGACTGGTCCCCCCGATTCCCCCGACTTATTATCACATCAGATGGCCAGATATCCCGACTGAATTGATAGGATGGCGATACGGGACTTCCTACCCGATTTCGATAGAGCCTCCTATGCCAGATCACCAATATGTCAGAGACCCTGACTCGCCATCGGTATGCTTTACAGCTTTGATTTATCACTTAGATATTTGGACATTCATTCATTTACTGATGACTTGCACTTGCATCTGCTGCCTCCCAGCGAGTATACTGAGGGGTTGCTCGGGTTGGTGGCCTCATTCAAGGGCATGGTCCTGCGGAGAGAGACGCAGTTGTCCATCGTTGGTGTGCCGATACTCTTTAGTTTTCTTGCATTTATCATACTTCTGATGACATGCTGAACTTGAACATTTCACTGCATTAATTGACTGTATGCGTAGAGCACATCTGACACACACCACATTCATGTACTGTATTTGCATACACCCACTCTATGTAGTTTTCTTGCATCTACATCTGATATACATACTTTGGCTGATGTATTCAAATTGCGCTCTTTCTTTTCAGATGCGTCCGCCACATACTGGGCCACAGGCTGGGCCGTCTAGGCCTTCTTAGAAAGCTGGGAGAGGGGGTTCGACTCAAGGCCGAAGCGGATGCAGAGCGCCTGTCATAGAGGAGGAGTCCAGTGCGGAGGATGAGTTTGCGCATCCCCAGTCATAGACATCCGTTGACAGAGAGAGTGACTCTGGTTCCGGTTCCGGTAGTGGAGATGATGTCGAGGAGGGTTCCGAGGATGGCAGCTCCAATCCAGATGATGATGATGGTGCAGAGGTTGTTCCGCAGCAGAGGACGAAGAGGGCCTCTTATTCTTGCAATTGATAGCACTGATGCAGTTGTTCCCTGCTTTATTTGCCTTTTTTTACTAGTAGTTGTAGCACATTGTACATTATTAGGCAGTTTTATTTTCTATAAAACTTGTACCCGTGTTGTAAAATGTTGTACCAAAAGGAAGCATGATGGAATGAAACAACTTTTGTTCAAAAAAATGTTGTATTTTATGTTCTTAGCATCGCATCGCATCATTTTGCACGAAAATGAAATTGAATGGAATTGTGCATTGAAAATTGCCAAGTCAGGTAGTGAACCGACGCAACAAACTAAACAACTTAACTTACTAAGAAACAACAAAACCTTAGCAAGTTTACAACTCGATAAGCAAGACACAACAACGTTGAGTAAACAAAGAGTAACAACTCGATATACAAAACCCAACAACTCGACAAAACCTAACGACTCGATAAGCAAAACAACTCGGTAAGTAAAACAACAACTCGACAAGCAGGACTTAACAACAACTCGATAAACAAATGCATTTTGAACGATCTAGGTGACGGAACATATCCGAAACCGAGGTAAACTCGAACCTTCAACACTCCTGACGCATGGAAATGCTAGGAACTCTCTTTTAGAAGCTAGAACAAGTCCAAAGCCCTGTTTCTCTCTATGGCCGACCACCTAAGGAAGCTGGCCAACTAGCTTTTTTCATTGGAGACCAAGGGGTGGCCGGCCTACCAGAAAAGGTGGCCGACCGACCACCTGGTTTGGTGACCACCAGTTTTTTGACACGTATCCCCCGAACAGTGCCTTATCCTCTTTAAAAGTTTCAGCCTCGTGGTTCATTTATTTCATCTCAGCTTTGCATCAAAATGGAGGCGTTCCTCGTCCAAAATCTCACAGCTTGGATTGCTTCTCTGGATGGCTCGGAAAAGTTGAACTTCCGGGGCTTCAGCTTGAATGCACTATTCACGTTGGGCCGTACTCCGCTGCATCTTCCTTTCCTCCATGCCCCGGTAAGGTTTTGGAATCCGGTAACACACGTTTTTAACTTTAGCGGGCAAGAGATGTGTCCTACTTTCAAAGATTTCCAAGCTTTGATGGGATCCGAGCGCAATGAGGAAATCTTGCCTCAACTCCGATTTGGCCACGTCCAAGCCCTAGGACGAATGTGCGGCCTCACTTTGCATGACGCTTGATCATTGATTCACGACGGGGAGCTAGACATCCTAAGCTTGGTTCGCTGGTTTTCTGACGCTAGTGACCACAGCGACCATCATTGGTAGGGCTATCGGCAGCACGCGCTTTGCCTATGCTTGCTATCTCATTTCTTGCTTGCCCCGGGCTCCGTTGGATTCAGTGTCCGGTTGATCGAGGTTGCCCAAGGTTTGAAGGAGGGCAAGAGCTGCATTGCCATGACATTGGCTAAGACATTCATGGGCTTAGATGCTTTTCATCGCCGGGAGACGGCTAGGCTTGCGGGGAGCCCACTACTATTGCTGGTAATGTTTCCCACCCAATCTCACATATGTATTGCTCAAATCACTCGGCCCTCAGGCTCGATTTTTCTCACAAAACCCTTTTCTTACTTTTCTCTCATCGTACATCTCTCTATTCTTTATTCTCTCATTTTTCATCCCTTCCCAGGTGTGGTTGATGGACAAGTTACAGATTGTGGAGACTTGCCCAGCATACTCAGCTCGCGGCTACTTTTTTCGACAATGCCTGGTCGATGCCCTGGATGAGGGGTGGTGGTATAACTATATGTGCAGTTTGTCTGCAAACCGCATCGCTTGGCGCTGCCCTTGGCTCAATCTGCCAGCAATGAGTTACAACATGACCCGTCAACCTGGGATTCAATTGATTGGCATGACACACTGCGTCTTCTATTTTCCGTTCCGGTTCCGGCGCCAGTTCGAACATGATCAGACTTGCCCGCCAGAGGGGATAAAGTACCCTGCTGCATTCCCAGCCCGAGGCGCACAGCTTGCCCGGTATGCCACAACATGGAGGACTAGAGAGCTCCTGGCCCCCGCTCCCACTTTCAATTGCACTTTGTCTGATGAGTGCTTGGATTGGCTCAATGAAGAGGCATAGGAAGGGCCCACTTTGGCATCAGAGGCTTCGACCAGCTCTGGGAGGGGGCGCAGGAACACCTGACTTATCTATGTCCCGGATTTATTGCTTTATTAGTACTTTCAAGTTTTCTTTATGAATGTAATAAAAAGCAACTTCAATTTGTATGCAAAAGTAGGAGAACTCTGTATTAAAATCAATGAAATTGAAGGTTGTGGGTACTGAAAATTTTTCGCTGTGGTCCAAAAATGATCTAAGTTGTAAAAAGATTAATTTTGAACAAAGTCAACTTTTATTAAAACTTTTCAAAACCATTTTTGATATGGATCAGAACTGGACACGCCTGAAATCTGTCACTGAGATGCACAACCTCGGATCCTAGCAACTAGAAAGTTGCCCCTAGTCTGAATAGTATTGCGGCACTACACAACGACGAAAAGTTGCCCCTAGTCTGAAAAGCATTGTACCGGAGATCATAACCGAACTCTTGAATGCTGAATAGACAAAGATGGCCGAGATGATCAAATAGACAAAGTTGATCGGGAAAAAGTTTATGGCTGAACTTCAGGATGAAGTTTCCTACGTATCCCAAAGATGGGAATCAAGCCTTACGTAGTTCAGGCTCGGGTTCACTTGAGTATTTTCACTCTCCTTTTACGCTCTAACTTTTGCCAAGGCCGCCCTTTGCGAGTTTTCAACCATGCGAGCTCAATTTTTGTAATTTCAAATTTTTTTGTGCTCTGACTTTTGCCTAAGTCGCCCTCTCGGGTTTTCAACCTAGCGAGCCTCTCAGGGGTAATATTTCTTCAACTTGTCCATGTTGATTGGCTGTGAGAACTCTAGGCCATCTAGGTCCATCAGAACCACAGCTCCACCTTACCAGATAGACTTGATGATGTAAGGGCCAGTCCAATTGGGTCTGAACTTGCTCCTAGGGTCGTGGATGGGAGCTCGGTTGTCCTTGAGCACCAAATCTCCTTCTTTCACATTCTTGGACTTAACTTTCTTGTTGAAAGCCCTGACAATTCTGCGCTGATAACCTTGAACATAGTACAGTGCTTTCAATCTTCTCTCATCAAAGAGCATGAGTTCTTCAAATCTGCTCTGCTGCCAATCTGCTTCGGCTATTTGACACTCAGCCCACACTCGTAAAGACGGAACCTCAATCTCGATAGGTTGAACGGCCTCCACCCCATAAACTAATGAATATGGAGTCGCCCCAGTAGAAGTTTGAATTGACATCCAGTAACCCCACAGAGCAAACGGCAGCTTATCTGGCCAATCCCGGTAGGTTTCCACCATCTTCTGCTGTATGTGCTTGATGTTCTTGTTGGCGGCCTCAACCGCTCCATTGGTTTACGGCCGGTATGTGGATGACTTATGAAAAGCCACGTTGTATTTCTCCAACAAGTCAATCACTTCCTTCTTGAAGTGGGAACCATTATATGAAATGACCTCGTTTGGGACCCCATAACAACAGATGATGTTGTTTCTGATAAACTTTGCAACATGCGATGCCTTCAACACCGCATAAGATTGGGCCTCAACCCACTTTGTGAAATAATCTATCGTGACTAGGATGAACTCATGCCCATTCGACCCCTTCGAAGTGACAGCCCCGATCACATCGATTCCCCAAACTGAAAATGGCCATGGCGAAGTCGTATTGTACAGCTTCGACGGCGGAACGTTCATGCGGTTTGCATGGATCTGACACTTGTGGCATCGCCGAACAAAACCGATGCAATCCTTCTCCATGGTGGACCAATAATAACCTTGTCTGAGAATCTTCCGCACTAGCATTACCCCATTCATATGCACACCGCATTCCCCTCCATGGATGGCCTCCATCAAGCTTTTTGATTCTTCAGCTTCAACGCACAGCTTATGCATTCCCAGATGACCTCTCTTATACAATTTACCTCCGCAGATGATGAACTGAACAACTATTCTTCTGATTGCCCTTTTATCCTTGGCATTTACCACTGGTGGATATGCTTCCTTCTCTAAAAAATTCCAAATATCGAAATACCTGGGGTTCTCATCTTGAACCTCATCTATAGCAGCAATCGACTCGTAAGCCGGCACAAATTTCTGGTCGATAATGACTGGACGCATCTGGACTCCAAATGGGATGTCTATCACGGAAGATAGAGTTGCTAGTGAATCTGCGAACCTGTTGTTCTCTTTTAACAGATGAGCAAAGTTTAACTTCTCAAACTGAGGAATTAACAAGTCCAAGGTCTGGTGATACATAATCATCTTTTCTTCTTTGACTTTCCAATCTCCTTTCGCTTGAGATACAACAAGGTTCGAGTCCCCGATGAGGTCCAACTGTTTTGCCCCTAATTCCAAGGCTGCTTCTAGATCGGCAATGCATGCCTCATATTCTACTTCGTTGTTCGAGACTTTGAATCGGAGTTTGAATGCTAGAGGGATACGGGAGTTGTCGGGTGCTATCAGCAACACTCTTATCCCATAACCGTATTTGTTTGACGCTCCATCAAAGTGCATCGTCCAAAATTCATCGTCGATATGAAGAATGGCCTCATCTGGGAATAAGTACTCAACTGCTTCACCTCCTTCCACTGGATGATCGGCTAGGAACTCTGCTACCGTTCTTCCCTTGACTGACTTGCGCGTCACATATTTTAGATCGAATTCGGAAAACAACAGCAACTAACGAGCTAGCCTACCCGTAAGTGTCGGTTTCTCGAAATGATATTTGATGGGATTTAGTCGTGAAACCAATATTACAAAGTGAGCTAACAGGTAGTGCCGCAACTTCCTCGTAGCCCATACCAAGGTTAAGCAAGCCTTTTCCAACGGTGTGTAGCGAGTCTTATACTCCAGCATCTTCTTGCTCAGGTAGTAGATGGCTCTCTCCACTTTGTCCTCTGATTCTTGCGCAAGCATGCAGCCCATTGTAGTCTCAGTTACTGAAAGATACAAAATCAACGGTCTCCCCGGCTCTGGCGGTGACAACACGGGCAGGTTCTGTAAGTATTCCTTGATTTGTTCAAAAGCAGCTTGGCATCGGCCGTCCCATTGGAATTTCTTTCCTTCCTTCAGGAGGCCAAAAAGTGGTTCACACGTCAAGGTTAATTTTGAGATAAACCATCTTATGAATTACACTTTACCCGGAAAGCCTCGCATCTCCTTTTCAGTCCTTGGTGGTGGCATTTCTAAGATGGCCTTGATTTTGGAAGGGTCGACTACGATACCCCTCTGTGTAATCAGAAACCCCAGCATTTTCCATGCTATAACACCAAATGTACACTTCTGAGGATTCAACCGCAACGGAAATTCTCTGATCCTTTGAAAGAACTTTTGCAAGGTGGTGTAGTGGCCCTCTCTTTCTTTGGACTTGACAATCATGTCATCCACGTACACCTCTACCTCTTTGTGGATCATATCGTGCAATATCGTGGTCGCGGCCCGTTGATATGTAGCTCCAGCGTTCTTCAATCCAAACGACATCACTCTGTAGCAGTAGGTCCCCCACGGGGTGGTGAAAGCAGTCTTCTCCCGATCCTCAGGTGCCATTTCAATCTGATTATAGCCTGAGAAACCATCCATGAACGAAAGCAAAGCATGCCCCGCTGTGAAGTCCACTAACTCATCGATATGCGGCAAGGGCAAGTCGTCCTTCGAATGAGCTCTATTCAAGTCCCTGAAATCCACGCATACCCGGATCCTACCATCCTTTTTCGGCACCGGAACGATGTTGGCCAACCAAGTTAGGTATTCGGATACCAGCGGGAAACCTGCGTCAAATTGCTTGGTGACCTCGTCCTTAATCTTGAGAGCCCAGTCCAAGTGGATCCTTCTGAGTTTTTGTTTAACGGGTCGGGCCTCGGGGTCAAGAGGGATCTGGTGTTGTACAATCTCAGGATCAATTCCAGGCATGTCTTCGTAGGACCACGTGAAAACATCTTTGAAATCTTTTAATAAAGCGACTAAGCGCTCGCGTTCCTCCGAAGACAACGTGGACCTGATCTGGACCAGCCGTAGGTCCTCCTCAGTACCAATATTCACAGTAGTGATTTCATCCATTAAGGGTTTAACAAATCTTTCCTACTCTTGTTCAATTAAGCGTTGCAAAACCGAAAGAATTTCTTCCTCGTCGTTTTCATCAAAATTTTGAAAGTCTGAGTTAATGCAATAAATCAAGGGCACAGAAAAGTACTTAGAAACCATAGCCACAACATTCTCATTAAGCACATCCAAATCATCCGATTCTTCAGTTACAACAGACTCAAAAGAGAAAGAAAAAGACGACTTGGACAGGACTATGGTATCCGGGTTATCACCCCCTGGAATACCGGACTTAGACTCAATCGAGCTGGAACCTAATTCTGACTCAACAGACTCGGTGGAATCAGATTCTGGCTCACTACCTGACCCGGTGCTGCTTGACAAAAATCCCTCTTCATACTACCAAATGAGAGAGGGTGCGATAGATGCATCCAAAATGTTTGCTGATAGGCCCGCAGCCGTTTCATTCCCGATCACGCATACCGAGAAGTTATCTCCCAAGCACTTCTGTTCGATCGGAGGATCTGAAAGTAGACACGCCAGCGCTACACCCACTTGACTTTCGGCGTCCTCAGACTCCACTTTCTTGCTCTACTCAGCCTCAGCTAATGGGTTCATCTGCTCTTTGGCAACGTCATCCCTGGATAACTGTAGGTCAAAGAAAATCTCAAACCCTGGCACACGGCGCTTCTCTTCGTTTATCCACGGCTCTGGAAAGCCACAAAATGGAAAGTCCTCCCCCTCCCGGACAAAGCGTCCGTTTAGGGTACCCTGGATGGGTCGGTGCATTAGCTCAAAAGGCTTCCCCGCCTGCTTCACTCTGGCTCTCCCAGCTATCTCCTTACCTTTCCTTATCCAATCCTCTTTGGTGGGCAGATAACCCAAGCCAAAGGTGTGTGGGTTGTGTGGCACTTCGGCCAACGATGCAACGTCTTTCCGGCCGCTCTTTCCCAATCCCATCCCGGGGATGTGTTGAAGCTTGTTCATGAGGTATACTGATTGTGCGCTAACATACACCCCCTCATTAACAACTAAGATGTTCTGCAGGACCCGGGCCTTAGCTAGGGTAAAACCCGACCTGAACACATCCTCCATACTGTGCTCAATTTCCCAAACTGGCGTAGATACTTCTGGCGGTGGATGGATCAACGAATTTCCAAAAACGATGGCTACTCCCTTCCCATGGGGGTATTTCACCATCTAATGCAAGGTGGACGAAACTGCCTTTACTTGGTGCAACCACGGCTGCCCCAAAAGTAGATTGAAGGTCGTAGGAACTTCTAAGACGTGAAAGTCTACCTCATGTTGTCCCGGCCCAACCTTGGTCTGAATTTTCACTGTCCCTATTACTTCTCTGCTTGTGTTATCATATGCCCGAATCACCTGGGCTGTCGGCATAAAGTCTGTGGTCTTTAAACCGATTGCATATGCAGTCCTTGCCGGGCACACATTGATGGCAGACCCTGTGTCGACAAGCACCACGGGTATCCATTTGTTTCTGCACTCCACAGAGATGTAGAGTGGCTTGTTATGGTTCGCACCTTCAGGTGGAAATTCTTTGCCGGAGAAAGTCAACATCGGGGTAGCCCCTCCCGGAAAAACTAAGCCCACCAGCTGTTCGGGCGTGGTGTCTATTGAGAGCTTGGCCTTGTCCATGGCCGATAAGACAGCTTGTCGATGCACTCGCGATGCCATAAACAGTCCCCAGATGGAGATGTCTGCCTGTATCTTTTTCAACTACTTCAGTACAGCCTCTTCTTCGAGTTGCTTCTCTTTCTGTTTCTCTGCCTCCTTATCTTTCCCAGATGCCTCTGGCTGATCTAGATGTGGGGGCTTGAAATATCGCCCGCTTCTAGTCATATGATCGACTTCGCCGATGTACCAGGTACCGTCTGGCTGGTTGCTCCCCTAATCATCGTCTTCCCACCACATTCCGTCGACAGCTAACAGTCACCTGTCCGGCTCCGGTACAATTGTACTCGCAGTACTTTCCGTCCACATGCTCGCAGCATTCTCCATCCTCGTGCACACAGCACTTTCAGTCCCCTCAAAGGCCTTAGCTTTCTTGAGTTTCTCAGAATCCCCGAACCTTTCTTGTTCCAACTGCATCAGTATAGCTGGTTGTTCAACACTTCTCGCATTCACAGTGCCCAAGTCCTGAGCAAAATTCTTAGCACCGGTGCTCTCCGGCGATGCATTCTGATTTTCGGCCCTTCCGGCCACAACTGATGTTTTTGCCTCTGCCGGGCCCCGTTCCAACTGAGTTTCGTCGACAACATCTGGTAGGTTATCAAGCCACCCGGTGACCTCTGCTGACTCCTCAAAATCTGACTAGTTGACTACCATGCCCTTTAGATCTTGTTCATTGAAAAATTGGAGGTTAGCGAAGTCCCCTTCCACAGCTGCCAAGTCATCTATCCTCTGACCAGATTCATCCCCCTGTATCACACAAAGCTCTGCCCCTGCCGACAATTTCACATTTGGCCCAACCTGGCCTACTGATAGAATGTAGTCACTTGGACTATATACCTCCTCAGCAAAACATCCAGATTCCTTAGATTCTGACTCAGCAATCCCATTCTCTCCTGAAATCTCCCATGTTCTGTCTTCAACAGTCACCACCATTGGTTCGGGTTGGGTTCTGGAGATGTCTAACATGCACAAGTCAGTGCAGTCAGGAAGGAGCACCTCCGGCTTGGGTAGGTGGGGCAGGGTGATATATATGCTAGGATCGTAAGACACGACCCCAGTTTGGATAAAGTTGATACATTTGGGGGGTGGAGCTTGGTTGTGTGGTGGGAGAGGGTTTGTTGTGACATTGGGTTTTTCTGGAGGCACAATCACCTGCTTGTCAATGAGATCTTGAATCTCATGACGCAATCTAAAACATTGGTCAATGTCGTGGCCATGTTGTTGGTGATATGCGCAGTATTTTGCTGGGTTATGAGAGGGAGGGAGTGGATTTGGCAATGGCCTCGGCTCTAGGGGCTTTAAGTGCCCTTTCTTGATTAATACCCCCAAAGCCTTGGATAGGGGCATATATAATGGGGTGAAGGTTCTCTGGCCTCGAGGTTGGTATTTGGTGGTTTGTGTGTTGCTTCCGGACGCGCCGGAGAAAGGTGTAGCTGCCATGGGTCTTAGAGGGGGAATGATGGTGACCATGCTTACTTTTGAAGCTCTAGCATTTGCGGCATTGCTGGTGCCTGTACTGTTGTCGCGGTTGAAGGTTATTCTGGGTTGCTCTCTGTCATTATCAATCAAGCCCTGCTTCAAGGCATCCTCAATCTGTACTCCCATCTCATACAAATCTGAAAAGGTAGGGAAATGGGGCACGATCATTTTCTGCATCAGCTTAGGCTGGAGATTGCGCACAATCATCCGAATTTGATCTTTATCAGTACACCTTAAGGTCATCATTGAGGCCTTCGCCCTCCACCTGGCTACGAACTCCAAAAAGCTCTCCTTAGGTTCCTGCCTTGTCTCAAGATCACGGGTTGTAATCTCGATTTGCGTGTTATAGGAGTACTATCCAATGAAAGCCTCGGCCATCTCATCCCAGTTCCGCATAACATTGTCTTCTAATTTTGCGTACCAGACAGCTGCCACACCGGACAGGGTCCGGCCGAATAATGAAAGCTTCTGCGGTCTGCTGAGGCCCATTGGCCGTAGTATATCTAAGAACAACTGGAGATGCACCATGGGATCCCCAGATCTGTCAAAGCGATCAATTTGTGGCATTTTGAACCTATCTGGTAGCGTCACAGCCACGTCAGTGTACCCGTCCTCAATGTCTAGGATGGACTTTACCCCTTGGGATTTCTTGAACAATTTCTCAAGCTTGCTCAATTTCAATGTTGTAGGGTCGACCTCGAATTCGAAGGGAGAGTCCGATAGGTTGGTAGGTGTTTTGGACAGCTGGGGTAAGATTGCGGGCAGAGCCGGCCCTATCGGAATGTCCGTACCCACATAGACATTTGGTGTTTCCCCGGGTGTTTGAACCCCTAGTGGTGGAGGAGCTTGATGCGAAGCAGATGCTCCGTTTTGCTATTGCAACCTGGTGATTAGCTTAGCCTGCTAGGCCATGATCGCAGCCTGCTGCTTGGCAAATTCCGCTTGGCGGACAGCGTCCTACTGCATAAGTTTCATACTTTCTTGGAGTTGACGCATCATTGCCTCCATCCCTGGCTTGTTCTGCTGATCCATTTGATTGACTGGTATATCTATCTCTATGGCAACAATTGAGACCTCAGCCCGACTGTCCACTGATGGGGTAGACCACTGCTCTGGCAACCTCTGCTCAGATACACTGCGTTTTCTCGGCCTTCGTCTGATAACCGGCGGTAGAGAGTGGAACACTGGTTGTCCGTCGACCAGATCCTCAAATCAATTGAGTCGGCGACCTCTTGTCCAGAGTGCTTAGGGAATATCTGCTTGGTCTGAAGCAATTGTGCTAAACTACCTAGCAAAAAAATAAATAAAGCAATAATAAGGAAATAAACAACCAGACAAATGGACAACATAACGGCTTTAAATAAATACACAACACACGGTTGGGCATCACAACACACTGTCGATAAGCTGAAAATACTGTTCTCAAACACTGATCATTATCCCCAAATCACTGCCCCCCAAAAACTGAATCTGATACCCGTAGATAACTGATTCCCAAAATACTGAACTAGTGCCCGCAGGCCTGATGCCCAAACTTGCAAACTGATACATGCATTCCTGTAGAGACGCACTCTAAAAGCATATAACAAGCAAGTAAGAGCCAAAACACCCCTATGTTGGGGTAGGGTTTCCCTGTCCTATTTTGTCAGGAGCTAAGGTTTCACTATGCACACAACGGTTTCAAACAACCTATAATCAGGTAAGTAACCTGTCCTAACTTGGAATGGTCACTATGGATTCCGAATATGCAATAGGTCGAATGGTCAAAAAGGGTGCCCTGATAACAACGGGGTTTGTGTTCCCGTCGTGGCAGAGCTCGCAACCGGTCAGCCTTATGGCACGCTTCGCAAAGCGAGCTTCCGGCAAACCGTTCAGGAATAACATATAGCAAACACGGCGTCCTAGGCGCACCAATGCAAATGCAATGCAAAGAAACACATAAGTGTATTCAAAACAAGATATCATGAGTTTGAGTCAAGTTCTCTAACTCCCTAGCAGAGTCGCCAGAAACTGTAGACGTCCCCGAACGTCTCGGGACGGAAATCCCGTTTTGTTCGTTGGGCTCACTATAGTTCAGACTCAAAAGTCACGGTCTTGTATCTAATCTCGCAGAGTGCAATGCAAGACCGATGAATCATCAAAGAGTCCAAATCTGGCAAATCGTTTTGGAAAACAGATTTTTAGAAAGAAGTGCCAAACATGGATTGCTTTGCCAGATACAGAGTCGCCACCTAAATATTTTATTTTGAGGAATTTAGGAAACCTTGACTCGTTTGCCTAAGGCCACGTGTCCGTCATCACCAAAGTTTCCTCGGCTCGGGAACTTGGGTACAATTAGAGAAGGTCACATCGTGAGCACCCCTGCTCGCCCGATCAAAGATCGGCCTCTACTAACCATGATATCGAGTTTTGAAAACATTATGTGCTCTTATTCCGATTATTAACCTAGATTTACTACGTGATGCACACAGCATACAAGTATAGATTGGATCGCCTGAATTGGAACAAAACACCTCATGTTTGCTTTTGAAACGGTTTGTTACTCGCAAGTAGGCAAAAATGCGAATTTGCCACCCTCGGGTGGGCTTAGAAAACAAGATGATTTGCCACTCTCAAGTGGGCTTAAAACTTACAGTCAATGCATTATTCCAATTCAGATAATCCAACCTTCACCCACAGGCATTCAGGTTGGTATATCACATAAGCACATAGCCTCATGGTAAGCATGCTATCATGGAAGTCACTCACACACATGCAAGGATGCTAAAGCATAAACACTTACCAAGTACTCCAAGCCAAAACAGAAACTATGTTAGAAATCCATGCATGATCCTAACTATGCTGAAATGCCTAATGCAAAATGCAACTAAGATAGGCTCGGGTATTCTAAAGATGGCATGTGAAATGCTACAACTAACAAGTATTCAACTCAGAATTGAAATACAATGCAGTTAGTATGATGCGTCGAGCCCCGTGCATGCAAGACAGATGAATGAATGCGAACATGCTATCATAAGTATGCTAATTGAAACATGCCCTAAGCTAACCATCATAAGCTGGAAAATAAAAGGGAGAAACACATGGGGTTGGAAGACATACAACACACACACGCACACTTATTAAAACAATTGGCCCTCTCTCTGAGGGTCTGAATGAATAGTACAAACCATCTAGCTAATCTAAGCTAAACAACAAATTACAGCTAATTATTACACGACATTAATTAATCAACAAATTAACTAAGTAAGCGATAAACTAGCATGCAAACTAAATAAAATGGACTGCCTCAGCTTTGTTCCGAATGATGAAAGGTGTATGCATGCTCGAGTCACCTTGTCGGTAAATTCCATCGCGATGCCTCGCCTCACCCTTGTTTGCAATTGATCTCAGAAACTTGCACAAAGCTCCAGAAGGCTAAAACTCCACCTTGGGAAGGCCACCGACCAGTTACTAGCATGGGAGACCACCTGCCGACCACCCTTTGTGGTGGAGACCAAAGAGGGTGGTCGACCTGCCAAAAAATCTGGTCGGCTGACCAGTTTCCACCTCTGGTTTCTGGTTTTTTTGCAACAAAGGCATGACCACTCTCCCTATCATTGCACAAGCTCTAGGGAATGTAGTCCTCGATCCTCGTGCCACCAATCACGTATCTCGATGCATGATGGCCGAGAAGTCGAATTGCACGACTCGATGTGAAATGCATGCACATATAAGCAAGTAAAGCCAACAACTCTGTCATGGACAGTCAAGAGTGTCGGTCCCCAAGAATCGAGGCACATTTCGTCACTTAGAGTACGAAATGTCTCTCGTTTCCCGTGTTCAGACTAAACCCTACTCCAAACACAAAGCAATGAGATGGCATACACAATGCGGCAAACATGCAACCCTAAATGCAATGCAACTGAATGATGCAAGCATGCGAGGGATGACATGCAAACATGCTACTAGCATACACAATGCTATGAAATAATCAATGGCATACTCAACGCAAGATGATTATATATGGCATACGCAATGCACATGAAGACTAACAAACACAATGAAACGAACATGGCATACACAATGCAATGATCAAATCATGCTACAACGTGAACTTAATGGCATACACAATGCAAGATGGACTTAAACCAATATGAGTGGACCTCAGCCACACCCAAATCAATGGCCATATGATGGAAATGAGACAACCGAAATACATGCAAACATGCACGGATGCAAAGGACCGATCCTATGGCACAACATACAACTCTAACTAAACATGGAAAAGGATGAACTATGGCATGCAAACACATATTTTCCAGCTCTGAAACATAATGTACAATGGTCCCGAATCATACAAATATGTCACACAATGCATGCAAGATGGCTCGAATACCGAAACTAGTAAAGCGGGTTACACTAGAGGTACACAAAGCAATGTACAAATGGAAAAACCAGCCCCAAACAGACCCTAGGTAGGTCTGAAATAGTGGGAAAATGGCCCAAAATGATGACTCAACATGCAAAGAAACGAAGCTCATGCAATGGTCCGAAAACGAGGCATTTATGCACAACTCTCAAACAGATTTAAAGAGTGGAAATCATGGGAATATGGCATTCATATAAGCTCTGAAATATGATGTATAATGACCCCAAAGCATGAAAACACCTCAGTATATGCATGCAATAGACCTCAAATCTCAAAGCTAGGCATGGATATTGAACTACAAGCATGCAAAACAAGCATCATTCAACCATGAGACCCAAAAATAGAGTTAAGGCAGTCCAAAATATGCACAAAATTAGTTTAAGGCATGGCCAAAAAGTGCTAACATGAAGGGCCAAAACAACATGCAACGTAGGCTAGTAAGCATGGTTTACACTACATATATATGAAGCACATGAGGGGCCACAAAACCAACCAAAAAAAGAAACATGTCATGCCAAAATATGACCAAAAACCCACTGAAACTCAGTCAACACATGTTAGAATGAAGTGTTCCTTTGAAAGGTCAATGAGAGGATTGTTCTACACATGTATGATGGACACACAAAATGGAAAAACTACCTCTAGAAAGAGGTTATGAGGGCCCTAAAACTCACTGAAAATGGCCTAAAATGAGTCTAGGAAGCATGCAAGTAAAGGCCCCTTTGGAAGGCCTTGAAGAGGATTACTCTACACATGCATAATAGACATTCAACAAGGAAAAAAGGGCTCTGGATAGAGCCTATGCAAGTCACAAAACTCACAAAAAGTGGCCTGAAACATGGCTTTGAAACATGCAAATAGGGGCTCCTTTGTAAGGCCAACAAATCTAGTAACAAAACAAGGGGTGAGAGGGTCACCCCTCTCTGATTTTGAGGCTCAAAAATACATGTTAGCCACTGAAAATCTACTGGATTTCAGTGGCTAAAAGGCCAAACCAAGGCCAACACAAATGCTCTAATGCATAGCTCAAAACAAGAGGAAATGAAGCATGCAAGGGGGTAGATGACCCCCAACAGAAAAATGGCCTTAAACAAGCATGTTTAGAAGCTCAAAAAAAGACTTTTTTCAGTTTATGACAAAGCCTAAATATGCTTGCAAACTAGGCTAAGAGATGAAGCAAAATGAAGACAAAAAGAGGGAAAGAAGTGTTACCCTTGTAGAGAAGAGAACTAACAGCTTCTGAACCAATGTAGCAAACCTTCAACCTCTGAGAAACAGCTCCAAGGTGCTTAGAGTGATGGTGGAGGTGTTAGGATAGGAGGTGGTGTGTAATGGTGCAAGAACAATGGAGTTTTGAAGGCCAAAAGGGAGAGAGACGAAGGGGGAGTGTATGGTTTTTGCTCCAGCAATTTCAGAACCCTTGCAAATGAAGGGACGCCCTTCCATACACGTGTATGGAGGATGCAGCAAATGCCTCCCAGCTGGCACAGCTGGAACACACTCACTGAGACAAATCTGCAGAGAGCTGGCCGACCAGTTCAAGTGGTCGGCCGACCACTCCCCGTGGTCGGCCGACCAGGTTCAAAAGGGTCAAGCTTGAAAGGTGGTCGGCCAGCCCATATTGGTGGTCTCCCAGGTGAATGCAACTCAGTGGTGGTATGGGAGACCAGAAAATGTGGCTCAAAAGTGATGGAGATGGCCAACTCGGTGTCCCTCCCGAACCGAGGCACACAGCCGACGGCTCTGAAAATCAGAAACTGGTCTCTAAACGGGAAAAATGGCCTACGACCACGAAACATAGCCTACGGCCACTGAGAGATGGTCTACAAGACCTCTCCCTCCCTTCAGGAGGAGAAAATAGTGAAAACAGGACCTGGTTCACAAACCGAGGCAAGGCACGAAAAGGTTCCAAAGCTTGGAGGCAAGGTTCTCAGCCGAGACTTTGCAACCTCAGAATGAGCACAATATGCAACATCACCGAGCGCTCAGTTGGTGACGTCTGAGTCTTAAGGTCGGTCAAAAATTGGGTGTCTACAACATGGCTCAGATTACTGTCTTCCCACCATTCCCTGGAATCATTGTTGGGTTATTATTAGGTTCCACCTAGATCATATTTACATCACACCCTTCGTCAGCACACCACACCTCTTCTACAGTAGATGCAGTCTCTGTGTTTCGATACTACCTGAGCTTCCTTGGCATCCTTTCCCTGTCACTGGATTCCCATTCAGACTTTCCCGAGGTTTGGACATCTTCTGCTGTTAACTCAGCCTCTTATTTTCTCTTCCCTTTTTCCTGCCATGGGCTATCTTCCTCTAGATTTCTTGTATTATTTCTCGTTGGAACTACTTCAACTCTCATTCCTTCTCAGTCATAGGCATGGCCTCAGTCATAGGCACGACCTCAACCTTGTTGTTGTCACCAACTTCCTCTCCTTTCACGATCTCCTTTGTCTGTTCCTCCATATCTGATTCCTTTTCACTCAACCACTTATTGTTGGATTCAGGTTGGCTTGGATCCCCCAATCTGTATGCTACCCACATCCTCTTCTTTGAAGAAGTAGAGGTTTTGCAAATCTTCCTCTAGTTTAACCAGGTCTTCTTCCAATTCTGCCAGGTCATTAAGGCCTTGTTCAGGCCAATCATTCAGATTTTTCCCTAGCTCATCTTCCCCAATGGCGTTGATGCTGAGGGAGTCTGGTAGTATGACTATAGGCTTTGGCTGGTCAGCAAGCATAATGTATCAGCTGGGGTCATACTATTCTACAAGTGAGGCCCTCTTGTCTATAACTTGGGTGTCAGACAACCCTTTCTCTGGTGTATTCTTCTTCTCTTCCGCCTCTACCACCATAGTCCCCGATTGGGTTTTGGGTGTTATGTCTATCATGCACATATCTGTGCTTTCTGGAATGACCACCTCAAGCTTAGGTAGATGGGATAGGGTGATATATGCGCTGGGGCTAAAGGTGGGCGGGTAGTGTATGGATAAGGTTGACGTTTCTGGGTGGTTGAACTTGGTTATGAGTAGGATGTGGATTGGTGGTCATATTTGGTTTGGAGGATGGGGCAATGATTTTATTGTCGATGCGATCTTGGATCTCATGACGTAGGCGATAGCAACGATTAGTGGGGTGACTGTGCTGTTGATGGAAAATACAGTATTGAGTGGGATCATGTCTAGGTAGGAGTGGGTCAGGGAGAGGTCGAGGTTCGAGGGGCTTCAAGTGCCCTTTTTCCATTAGCAATTTAAGAGCATGGACTGGACTTATGTGAAGGGGGTAAAGGTTCTTTGGCTTTGGTTTGGACTGGGGGGTTGTAAGGTTGTAGTGGCAAAGGGATTGGCCATTTTGGCATTGTGGCGAGGGTGCTGATCTCGGCAGGCTGAGGAATAGTGCTATTGTTAGCATTGGTATTCTTAGTAAATGGCCTTATTGCTGGTTCACTGGTTCTCTAAACGATGCCTTTCTTAAATGCACTCTCGATTTGAACCCGCAACTCATGCAAAGAAGCAAATGTAAATAGTGGCACTACTATCATTCTTTGTAACATATCCGGCTCGAGATTCTGAACTACCAATCGGACTTGTTCCCTTTCTGAGGGCCTGTCTATCATTTTGGTTGTCTTTGCACTCCATCTTGCAACAAAATCAATGAAGGGTTCCTTGGGATTCTGAGTGGTTTCTTCCAGCTCGTTGATTGTTACTTCTATCTGAGTATTGTAGGAGTATTGATTAACAAACCCATCAGATAGTTCTTCCCAATTCTGCTTAGTAGAATCCTCCAGTTTAGTGTACCAGATAGCTATCATGTCCAATAAAGTTCTTCTGAACAATGACATTTTCTGAGCCAGAGTCAGGCCCATTGGTCTCAGAACATCCGAGGACAGGCGAACATGAACAATAAGATCCACACTACCATCAAATCTATCAATGTGAGGCATTTTGAACTTTTTCGGTAACCTGGCAGAGGCCTCGGTATAACTATCTTCAATATCCGGGATAGAATGGAAGTCTTGAGATTTCTTGAGCACCTTTTCTACCCTGGCGATTTTTATCAGAGCCTGATCAATATTGTTCATGTCGAAAGGAAGGAGTAGGGTGGTGCCAGAGGCTTGAAAGCTGGAGCCTGTGCCAAAATCTCTTGAGGATCCAGGATTTATGGATTTTCAACTGGTAAAGGTGGATCAGTATTCGGCTAGGCAGCTAGGACTGGATGTGTAGTAGATGTCGATACCCCAGATAAGCGTCGCATTTTAGCTATGGTTTCATCCTGAGCAGCGATTTTTTGATTCAAGGTATCCATGGTTCTTTGAAAAGCTGCCATCATAGCAACAACCTCTTCTAGACTTTGCGTCATGACAGGTCTTGGAGAGTTAGCTATTGGTGAGCTGAGTAAGTAAGAACATATAGGTAACTGCTAAGTGATCTGTGCTGAGGATGAGAACTGCCTGTTTCTTCTTCTCCGTGTAACCGGTGGGAGAGAGACTAACGCTGGCTGACTGTCAACTAGATCTTAGATTTTGCAAAGTCTGCTAGAGCGAGTCCACAAAACTTGGGGGATATTAGGTCTGCCTGAAGCTATGTTTGCAAACTACCTAGCAAAAGAAAAGAAAAACAACAATCAACAATTGGACAGCATGGTCAAGTATATATAGAAAAACTGGTTGCTATCTCAGAAATATCTGTATTGAGCCAGCTGGTGCAGGGCATGCACATAGGAGGACAACTGGCAAAAAATATTTGTTCTACCAGGAAATTTTGGCTAGGGGCTCAAATATGAATTTATGCTCAAATACTCACCTAGGAGCTTCAATCTTCACAAATTCTAGCTAGATCTTTGAGTTTAGCTTCCAATCCCCAAGCTTTGAGCCAACATTCATAATCTGAGCCCCTCTCTCTCTCTCTCTAGAGCTGTCTCTCTCTCTCTCTCTCTCTCTCTCTCTCTCTCTCTCTCTCTCGAGCACATTTCAGATTTTGAGTTCACAAAATGAGGGACTTAAGTGTATATTGGCCTATTTATAGGCTTGCTTAATCACATTGATAAAGTTTAAGTAATGGCACTCTAATTAACCATTCTGAATCTAATTATTTTGATTCGAATCAATTTTCAATTAAATTTCACCATAGGCTCTAAAAATTACGCTAATCACAATGGCGTAATCAATTTCGATTTCTGTGGCCGATAAGGCCTTCACTTTAATTTCTAAAGCAGATAATCAAACAGATTTTCCTACGGTGAACAGATAGAAATCCAAAACCACATATATTCAGATAAATGGCACTCAAAATCATATCAAACACATAATCACAATCATAATCAAGATTTAATTAGCATAACATGGACCAGGGTTATCACAATCTTCCCCCCTTTAGGAAGTTTGGTCCTCCAAACTTATTTTATCTTTAGTCGAAAACAATTCGGAATACTTTTTATTCAACGGTTCCAATCCTTTTGATAGTTATTTGCTTAGTCTCAAAATCAGGCAACACTCTATTCTCAATCAGTCAGAGACTTACCTTTCCCTCCATACAAGGCTTGTATGGTGTCACATCGAAACTAGAGTGTAAGCTGTTGTCGTAAGCAAAGTCTGCCAATGATGGATAGATTTTTCGAACTTCCCTGAAAGTCTAATGCATACATTTGTAGCATTTCTCCCAGAATCTAAAAAGTTCTTTCTGATTACACATTGATTTGCGAATGGAAAGCGGCATTGAATTACAATTCAGTTCCCATTGCCTCTTGAAGGCTTGTCAGAATTCATACACATTTTAGGATTTATGTCTAAAACAATTGATATTGGGACTCCATGCAAACAAGCAATCTTATCGATGTAAACAGTGGCTAGTCTATAAGCATCATACAAAAATTTTACGAGGAGGAAATGAGCGGACTTAGTAACTCTATATACAATAACTCAAACGGGACTTATACCTTGGGTGCTCAAGGTAGCCCCACAATGAAATTTGTAGTCACATGTTCCTATTTCCATTCCGAAATAGAGAGAGGTTGAAGTAGTTCCATCTATATCTGATATTCGACTTTGACTCGTTGGCACTGAAAATATTTAGACACAAATTCAACAATTTCCTTCTTCACAATAGGTCACCAACATATTTATTTCAAATGTTAGCTAACTTTACCATAAAAGTTTGGTCTATTCCCTTGTCACAGAAGTTCAATTCATTCTTTAATAATTTCGCAATTCACAATTCAATTCGGTATTTAGTTTAGTGACTCATTACAGTTATCCAACGTCAATCAAAAGTCTTCAGGAATTTAAAGTGGATCCAGACACTGATTCCCGAGTCAACAAAGGTAACTGTAGACGTCCCCGAACGTCCAGGGAGGATGAATCCCATTTCGTTCATTTGGGCTTACTACAGTTCAGGACTCAAATGTCACGGTCCTGTATCTAATCTCGCAGAGTGCAATGCAAGACCGATGGATCTTCAAAGAGTCCAAATCCGACAAATCGTTTTTGAAAACAGATTTTTTGAAAAAAGTGTCAAACATGGACTGCTTTGCCAGATACAGAGTCGCCACCTAAATATTTTATTTTGGAGAATTTAGGAAACCCTGACTCGTTTGCCTAAGACCACGTGTCCGTCATCACCAAAGTTGCCTCGGCTCGGGAACTTGGATACGATTGGGGAAGGTCACTTCGTGAGCACCCCCGCTCGCCTGATCAAAGATCGACCTCTACTAACCATGATATCTAGTTTTGAAAACATTATGCGTTCTTATTCCGGTTATTAGCCTAGATTTAGTATGTGATGTGCACAGCGTACAAGTATAGACTGGATCGCCTGAATTGGAGCAAAACATTTCATGTTTGGTTTTTGAAAGTGGTTTGCTACTCGCAAGTAGGCTAAAAAATGCAGATTTCGCCACCCTCGAGTGGGCTTAGGAAACATGGTTTTGCCACTATCTAGTGGGCTTAAAACTCACAGTCCATGCATTATTTCAATTTAGATAATCCAACCTTCACCCACAGGCATTCAGGCAGGTATATCACATAAGCAAATAGCCTCATGATAAGCATGCTATCATGGCAGTCACTCACACGCATGCAAGGATGCTAAAGCATAAAACTTACCGAGTACTCCAAGCCAAAACAAAAGCTATGTTAGAAATCCATGCATGATCCTAACTATACAGAAATGCCTAATGCAACACATGCAAAGATGCAACTATAATAGGCTCGGCTATTCTAAGAATGGTATATGAGATGCTACAGCTAACACATATTCAACTTGGAATTGAAATACGATGCAGTTAGTATGATGCGCCGAGCCCGGTGCATGCAAGATAGATGAATGATGCAAACATGCAAGCATAAGTATGCTAATTGAAACAGGCCCTAATCTAACCATCATAAGTTGGTAAATAAAAGGGAGAAAGACGTGGGGTTGGAAGACATGCATCACACACACGCACACTTATTACAATTGTGCCCTCGCTCGGAGGGTCCGAATGAATATTACACAACCAAAATAAATAACGAATTATTACACAACACTAATTACTTAACAAATGAACTTGGTAAGCAAAGTAAACTAGCATGCTATGCTATGCGCAATGGACTGCCTCAGCTCTGCTCGGAATGATAAAGGGTGTATGCATGCTCAACTTGCCGTGTCGGTAAATTCCATCGTGATGTCTTGACTCGCCTTTGTTTGCAATTGAATCCAGAAACTTGCACAAAGCTCCAAGAGGCTGAAACTCCACTCTGGAAAGGTGTGGGAGGGCCACCGACCAACTATTGGGCTTGGAGACCACCCACCGACCAGTTTATATGGGAAAAACCAAAAGGGGTGGTCGGTCTGCCAGAAAAGCTGGTCAGCCGACCAGTTCCTGCCTCCAGTTTCTGGTTTTTCTGCAACAAAGGCAAGAGGAAAAGAAAGCAAGGTATTTGCAACACATGTGTGCACGACCACTCTCCCCGTCATTGCACAAGCTCTAGGGAGTGTGGTCCTCGATCCTCGTGCCACCAATCACGTATCTCGATGCATGATGACTGAGGAATCGAATTGCACGACTCGATGTGAAATGAATGCACATATGAACGCAACAAGGCCTAAACTCTATCATGGATAATCTAGAGCGTCGGCGACCAGGAATTAATGCACGTTTCGTTACTTGGAGTACGAAACATCCCTCGTTTCCCGTGTTTGGACTAAACCCTACTCCAAACACAATGCAATATGCATGATATGCATGAATGCAATTCTAACATGCAATCCTAGATGCAATGCCACTGAATGAAGCAAACATGCAAGGGATGAAAATGCAAACATGCACCTAGCATATACAATGCTAACACTACATGGCATGCATAATGCTCATGAACTAAATGCGTCTAACAACCTATGGCATACTCAATGCGACTAACAACCTAGCATACATAATGCGAGGAATGACATGGCATACACAATGCTAACAACATAACATGCACAACACATTGCAACATGGCATACACAATGCAAGGTGGACTTAAACCAATATGAGTGGACCTCAGCCACACTCAAATCAGTGGCCATATGATGGAAATGAGACAACCGAAATACATGCAAACATGCACGGATGCAAACGATCGATCCTAAGGCACAACATGCAACTCTAACTAAGCATGGCAAAGGATGAAGTATGGCATAAAAACACGCATTCTCCAACTCTGACACATGATAAACAATGGTCTCGAATCATGCAAATATGGCACACAATGCAAGCCGGGGGGCTTGGGTACCGAAACTAGTGAAGTGTGTTACTCTAGAGGTACCCAAAGCAATGCACTAATGGAAAAACCAACCCCAGATAAACCCTAGGCAGGTCGGAAACAGTGGGGAAATGGCCTAAAATGATGGCTCGGAATGCAAAGAAATGGAGCTCATTCAATGGTCGATAAATGAAGCATACAAGCCCGACTCTCAAACGCATTTAAAGAGTATAAAACATGACAATATGGCATTCAAACAAGCTCTGAAATATGATGTATAATGGCCCCAAAGCAAGGAAATACCTCAGTATATGCATGTAATGGACCCCGGAACTCAAAGCTAAGCAAGTGTATTGAACCACAAGCATGCAAAACAAACATCATTCAACCATAAGACCCAAAAACAAAGCTAGGGCAGTCCAAAATAAGAACAATATCAGTTTAAGGCTTGGCGAAAATGTTCTAGAATCAAGGGTCAACAAAGTATGCAAAGAAAGCTAGTGAACCATGAGTTACATTACAAGTATGTGAAGCACATGAGGGCTCACCGAACTAGCTAAGAAAAGAAGTCCGCCATGCTAAAATATGCCCAAACAACCGCTGAAACTCAGTCAATGCATGCTAAAATGATGGGCTCCTTTGGAGGGCCATGCAAGGGGTTGCTCCACACCTATATGACGGACACACCAAATGGCAAAACCAACTCTAGAAATAGGTTATGAGGGTCCTAAAACCCACCAAAAAGGCCCTGGAATGGGTCAATGAAGCATGGAAATGAAAGCCCCTATGAAAGGCCCTGAGGAGGATTGCTCCACACATGCATGATGGACACAAAATATGGCCAAAGGGGCTCTGGACAGAGTTAAGGAAGACCTAAAACCTCATAAATAATGGCCTGAAACAAGACTTCAAAGCATGCAAAATGGGGTCCTTTGGAAGGCCAAAAGGGCCAACAAACAAGACAAGGAGAGAGGAGGTCACCCCCCTCTGATTTTGGCTCTCAAAATAGTGTGATAGCCACTGAAAATCCACTGGATTTCAATGGCTAGAAGACCAAACAAAGCATGCAACAAAGGCCTAGAAGACCAAACAAAGCATGCAACAAAGGCCTAGATGCAAAGCTTAAAACAAGATGTAAACAAGCATACAAGGGGGTAAATGACCCCCAACAGAAAAATGTCCTTAATAAAACTTCAAGAGGGGCTCAAAATAAAAATATTTTCAGTTTATGAAAAATCTCAAAAATGCTTGCAAGTAAGGCTAAGATAGGAAGCAAAATAAGCCTACAAAGAGGGATGGAGCATACAAGGAGGTAGATGACCTCAAACAGAAAAGTATCCTTAAACAAACTTCAAGAGGAGCTCAAAATAAGACACTTTTCAGTTTAAGACAAACTCAGAAATGCTTGTAAATAGGGCTAAGTTATGAAGCAAAATAATGCAAAAATGGAAAAAATGATGACTTACCCTTGTAGCACAGCAATGCAGCAAGTTCTGGACCGAGAAGGTGAGCCTTTAACCTCTAAAAAATAGCTCCAAGGTTCTTGGATGGATGGTGGAGGTGTTGTACTAGGAGGTGTGGTGTAATGGCCAAGAACAATGGAGTATTTGAGCTTGGATGAGAGAGATATGGAGGAGAGTATGTATATGCCTTGGCTAAATTTTCTAACCCTTGCAAATGGAGAGGCAAGGTTTGTTTTATAGAGGAAGAGAGCCAAGGCTTCTTGGAGAAGCCTCAACAAAGGGTCAAAGCTTCTCAAAGAAGCTTAACCAAAAGGGTCAAGCTTCTTTGAGAAAGCTAGACCAAAGGGGTCAAGCTTCCTCAAGAAGCTTGACAAAAGGGTCAAGCTTCTCCTTGAAGCTAAGCAAAAGGATCAAATCTTCCCTAAGAAGACAAGCAAAAGGCTCAAAATCCCGGAGGAAGGGTCAAGTGCTTCACAGCTAACACAGCTGTGTTGCACTCAGAAAGGCCAAAGAGCAGAGGGCTGGCCGACCAGCCGAGATGGTCGGCCGACCACTCCCCCTGGTCGGCCGACCAGGGGTCAAAAAGGTCAAGTCGAAAAGGTGGTCGGCCATACCAGATTGGTGGCCTCTCAGATAAGTAGAATACAGCTGTATGGTGGGAAACCAAAAAATGTGGCCTTGGAGTGAGAAAAACCAGCTTTCTAGCAAGGTTCAAAAGGGTCAGGAAGAAAAGATGGTCGGCCTACCTATATTGGTGGCCTCCCAGGTGAGTACAACACAATGGTGGTATGGGAGACCAGAAATTATGGCCCAAAAGTGAGGAAAACCAGCTTTCTGTCAAGCAAATTGGCTGGAGGAGAGAGAAAATAATTTTCAAAAGAATTGCTGGTCTCCCACTACAGTACCACCTTACAAATATTGAAAATAGGGTCCATGCCAAAAATGAACCCTAATCGATGCAAAACGAGGGTTCGGGGGCCAAAACGCGCGGCCCGGGGCTCCGAAAACAGGCTGTTAGATACCGGAAGTGGCGTGCGACCACGAAGGTGGTCTCTTGGGCCACGGTGTCCCTCAAAAGAGAGGAAACAAGGTGTGTGCCATAAATCGGAGCAAACAGAGGTAGTTAAGTGGTCCCGGACCGAGGCACACGACTGACGGCTCTGAAAACCAAAAACTGGTCTCTAAACGTGAAAAATGGCCTACGACCACGAAACGTAGCCTACGGCCACTGAGAGATGGTCTACAAGACCTCTCCCTCCATTCGGGAAGAGAAAACAGAGAAAACAGGACCTGGTTCGTAAACCGAGGCAAAGAACAAAAGAGCCCTGAAGTCCGGAGGCAAGGCTCGCAGCCGAGACTCTGAAACCTCAGAACGAGCACAATATGCATCATCACCGAACGCTCAATTGGTGACGTCTGAGTCTTAAGGTCGGTCAAAAATGGGGTGTCTACAGTTGCCCCTCTTTGACAGAACTCAGAAGTCATAAGTGACGGGAGTGAATGTCAAAGCCCAGAGACGACCCATTTTTGACAAGGCCGAAGAGTTAGACAAACAAACGAGATAAACAAAGATGTGCAAGCAGGCAGGGGGCAAAATGCAAAATGATATGCACAAAGCCGAACGCAACTCATGACAATGCAAAGCAGCAAGCTGTAATGAAGCAAATATTCACAATAAATGCAACAGCTTTAAGCAAGAATGCAAAGCAAAACTACAATTCATGCAGTAAGAATGCAAGAGAATCACAATTCTCGTTACGTCTCACACGGAGAAGATACAATACCTGCGCGGTTCGTCTGGTCGCACCAGCATCAAATGAACCATACATACAATATCGTGCCCGCAAGAGAGAGAAACTTAACAAGCACAACATAGTTAGCAACATATGTTCAACGCTATATCCAACGCAAACGAACATGGTGCCGATGAGAAAGTGCATCGCAATGCGAGGAGAAACGTGCGTGACAACGCAAGTTAAGCGTGGAGGCATGACAATACCAATGAAACGTGCACAACAATGCAAGTGGTGTGCATGAGAATGCAAGTGACGTGCATAACAATGCAGGATAAGTACAACTTCGAATGCACATTTGACACAAAACAACGGGCAAAGAAATGCAAGTTTCGACGAGGGTGACTCAATCGCGGCCTCTGGTTTACCTCCCAGAAGGGTCACAACACATTCAAAAAGGATACACCTCACTCTCGACGAGTAACAATGAAACACGCGTTGAAAGTTGGGGTTGAAGTTCCCGCGGAGGGATTTCGCGATGAAAAGTGCACTTTTCTTGTACTTTCTCGAGTGCCGGAGACTCCGATCACTACCAAAATTTGCAGAGAGTTCAAAGAGACCTTGGAGCCCACCTTAGGAACACCACCGACCAGGTTTGGAGGCTATTGGAGGCCACCGACCAGGTTTGGTAATGGGGGTTGGTCGGCCTACCAGAAAAGGTGGTCGGCCGACCACCTAGCCCAAATTCGGGGCAGTTTGGTACTTTCACACTTGTTTCTTTAAATACACTCGGCCAAAGCTCTTTTGCTCACAACTCTAAGTCCGAAATCAGTCCCTCTCCCTTTCTAGAGTATTTTCCCTCTTAGATCTGCGCTCTATACGCGTTTTCCAACGCCCCACGCAAAGTTGTTTCACGAAATCTTTCAGTTTTCTTCACATTGAACCGATTAGATTTTGATTTCGGAGCTCTTTTCCTCATTTTCACCACTTGAGGTAAGTTTGTCTCAACATTTGGAAGATTTTCTCGGGAGTTGACTTTTGTTGACTTTTTCATTTCCCGAGAGTTGACTTTTGTTGACTTTTTCCAATTTTGGCTCATTTTGCTCATTTTTTCTCCTTTTTGCAAATTTTTCGAAATGGCCGGTCATTTCCCCCATGACGGAGGTCCTTCAGGTGCCCGAGGTGATCCAGACATCATGTCTTTGCCTCCAAGGATTCGCCCCTTTATTCCCGAGAGGTACGACCCTTCGACGCATATCCTCCCTCGGGCAGTTTTCTACCACTTCACTGATTTTGATGAGCGAGCGCCTGTAGATTTGTTATTGCGGGAGCCGGAGTCCCACCTCTCCTATCAGGCACGGGAGGTATGTATTTCACTTTTACATTTTCTGCAATGTATTCTGCATTTTCAGTGCATTTCATGCTTTTGCTATGAATGCTTATCTGCCCGTTCTGAACACACTCACACACTATACTTCTGCTCATCCTAGCACACAGCTTGTCCTGAATACTTCATCTATAACACAGTATTCTATTTTGCATCTTGAACACACAGCTCAATTACTTGAATTTTTGAACCCGCAGCCCATATTTGATTGTGAACACGCAACACACACTTGTTGAGAGTTGAACACACAGCCCAAACTTTGAATTTCTGAACATGCAGCCCATATTTGATTGTGAACACGTGGCACACACTATTTCTGAAATCTGAACACACAGTCCAAACACTTGATGTTGAACACACAGCTCGACCTTTTGAGATGAACACACAGCCCACTGATTTCGAAATTTGAACACACAACTCAAACACTTGACGTTGAACACACAGCTCGAACTTTGAGATGAACACACAACCCACTGATTTTGAAATCTGAACACGTAGCTCAAACACTTGACGTTGAACACACAGCTCGAACTTTGAGATGAACACACGGCCCACTGATTTTGGAATCTGAACACACAGCTCAAATACTTGACGTTGAACACACAGCTCGAACTTTGAGATGAACACACAGCCCACTGATTTTGAAATCTGAACACGCAGCTCAAACACTTGACGTTGAACACACAACTCGACCTTTGAGATGAACACACAGCCCACTTGTATTTGCACGCAGCTCATAGCATTGTATCTGATTTGATTTGCACACAGCTCAATACATTTCATTTGCACACAACTTATTCATTTCATTCTGAAACTGAATATGTTCATTATGAATGCAGGTGTCTTCCCATGTTACATGAGGATGTGTCTCCATCATTGCGAGAGAGTGGTATGCAGAGCTCCTAGAGGCTGTCCGCGATTGGGTTGACCAGGCAGGGTTCGGACCCTTCTGCACAGGGATATCCCGCTATCTTGCTAGCAGGACGTTGATGGGCACGCTTGTAGAGAGATGGTGGGACACCACCAACTCCTTCCATTTTTCAGCCACCAGGGACATGACTATGACCCCGTTTGATTTTGCTATACTGACAGGCCTTGACATGGGAGGCTGGCCGATCCCTTACGATGAGGACATGGGCGAGTGGGAGGCTACCTGGACTTATCTATTGGGAGCTCGCCCACCGGTTGACAGATCATCGGGCCGGGTCTGGTACACATGGTTTTCCACACATTTCAAGGGGACTGAGCCCGAGACTCCCGAGGAGGTAGCACAGTACACTCGGGGATTCTTGATGTTCCTTCTCGGGACCACTCTATTCTCCGATAGGGGGAATACCATCGGACTCTATCTACTAAGTGCTCTGGTAGACCTATCACAGGTCAGGCGGTATGACTGGGGTGGCGCCGGCTTGGCTACCCTCTTTTGCTACATGAGTGCGACCTCCAGCAGACGGGGGAACATACTCAGCGACTATTGGAGAGCCTGGGAGGTACTTTTTGGCCTCTTGATTTACATTTCTGCCTTTCATTATTTGTACATTGCACACATGGCACGCTTCACATTATGTACTTTGCACTCTGCTCTCAGCATTCTGCATTCTCTGTATATTCTGTATTCACATTCTGCACTCAGCATCCTGTATTCTGATGGCTATTGGTCTGTTTTCCACAGTTATGGGTCTTTGCGTACTTTCCGACGCTGGCCCCAAAGCTCGATGTGGCGGTGCCTCTCACGATCCCTTACTCGCTTGTATTCGAGGGCCAGTACCGGTCGAGGGCCCGGGAGACTTTGCCCTACCTGCGGCAGTATTTTAACACAGTGCGACCAACAGAGGTAATTCAGAACTCTCAGTTCTCCATGTTTTCATCTTTAATTCATCTTGCACATTTACGATTTCTAATCGGTTTATGCATTGGTTATCCGCAGATCACAGAGTAGCCCTGGACGCCCTTGGGTGGAAATACCCGATTTCAGCTTACTGGGGGGTGGGCCGCTTCCCGGTACAGGATCTTATTTGAGGGGCCCGTTGGTAGGGCCTGGTTTCTGGGGGACCGCTTCATGCGTCAGATTATGGGCTACCCCGAGCAGAGTGTCCCCGCAGCACCTCCGATCGACATGCGGTCCACAGAGGGGCTCACTCCCCAGGATGTTGAGTCGGCTATGCTGGGCACTGATGTACTTCTGCATTTGGAGGATGGGGAGTACGCGACCTACCGTCATACATACTTGATGCCTCCATTGACAGGTGTTCGTACTCCTACGAGGAGGTCTGCTAGCATGCCATCATCGAGTCGAGCTCAGGCTGCAGATATCCCTTCTACCAGCAGGGTCGGTACATCTAGAGGTGGGGCTGGACTGGTTCCCTCGATTCCCCCGACGTATCATCAGGCCGGATGGCCAGATATCCCGACTGAGTTAACAGAATGGCGATACGAGACTTGCTACCCGATTCCGATAGAGCCCCCCATGCTTGATCACCGATACGTCAGTGATCCTGACTCACCACCGGTATGTTCCACTGCTTTTCGTTTGCCACTCAGGTACTTAGGCATTTATTTACTCATTAATGACTTGAGCTTGTATCTGTAGCCTACCAGGGAGTATACGGAGGGGTTACTCGGGTTAGTAGCCTCACTCGAGGGCATGGTCCTACGGAGAGAGACGCAGTTGTCCATCGTCCGTGTGCCGGTATTATTTAGTTTTGTTGCATTTATCATACTTCTGATGACATGCTGAACTTGAATATTTCACTGCATTGATTGACTGTATTTGTAGAGCACATCTGACACACACCACATTTATGTACTGTATCTTCATACACCCACCCTTCGTAGTTTTTTTGCATCTGCATCTTATATACATACTTTGGCTGATGTATTCAAATTGCGCTCTTTCTTTTCAGATGCCTCCACTACATACTGGGCCACAGGCCGGGCCATCCAGGCCTCCTCGGAGAGTTGGAAGAGGGGGTTCGACTCGCAGCCGAGGCAGACGGAGAGCACCTTTTGTAGAGGAGGAGTCCAGTGAGGAGGAGGAGCCTGCACATCTCCAGTCAAAGACATCCGTTGGTAGAGAGGATGACTCTGGTTCTGGTTCCAGTAGTGGAGATGATGCCGAGGAGGATTCCGAGGGCGGAAACTCCGATTCCGATGATGATGATGGTGCAGAGGTTGTTCCGCAGAAGAGGACGAAGAGGGCCTCTTACTCCTGTGCTTGATAGTTGTTCCTGCTTTATTTGCCTTTTTTACTAGTAGTTGTAGCACATTTGTACATTATTAGGCAGTTTTATTTTCTGTAAAACTTGTACCCTTGTTGTAAAATGTGGTAACAAAGGAAGCATGATGGAACGAAACAGTTTTTTGAAAAAGTGTTACATTTTATGTTCTTAGCATTACATCGCAATGCATTATTTTACACGAAAATGAGATTGAATGGAATTGTGCACTAAAAATTGCCAAGTCAGGTAGTGAAACGACTCAACAAACTAAACAACTTAACTTACTAAGAAATAACAAAACCTTAGCAAGTTTACAACTCGATAAGCAAGACACAACAACGTTGAGTAAACAAAGACTAACAACTCATTATACGAAATCCGATGACTCGATAAACAAAACAACTCGATGATCAAAGCAACAACTCGATAAGCAAAACAACAACTCGATAAGCAAAACTCAAACAACAACTCGATAAACAAAATGCATTTTGGACGATCAGAGTGACGGAACGCATCCGAAACAGAGGAAAACTCGCACCTTCAACACTCCCGATGCATGGAAATGCTAGGAACTTTCTTCTAGAGGCTAGGACAAGACCAAAGCCCCACTTCTCTTCATGGTCGACCATCAGAGGGAGCTGGCCGACCAGCTTTTTTTATTAGAAACCAAACGGGTGGTCGGCCTACCAGAAAAGGTGGTCGGCCGACCACCTAGCTTGGCAACCACCAAATTGTTGACACGTGTCCCCCGAACAGTGCCTTATCCTCTATAAAAGTCCCAGCTTCGTGGTTCATCCATTTCATCTCAGTTTTGCACCAAAATGGAGGCGTTCCTCATCCAAAATCTCACAGCTTGGATTGCTTCTCTTGATGGCTCGAAAAAGTTGAACTTTCGGGGCTTCAGCTTGAATGCACTATTCACATTGGGCCGTACTCCGCTGCATCTTCCTTTCCTCCATGCCACGGCAAGGTTTTCGAACCTGGTAACACACGTCTTTAGCTTAAGCGGGCAAGAGATGTGTCCTACTTTTGAAGATTTCCAAGCTTTGACGGAATCCGAGCGCAATGAGGAGATCTTGCCTCAACTCCGATTTGACCACGTCCAAGCCCTAGGACGAATGTGCGGCCTCACTTTGCATGATGCTCGATCATTGGTTCACGATGGGGAGCTGGACATCCCAAGCTTGGTTCACTGGTTTTCTGATGCTGGTGACCGCGGCGACCATCATTGGCAGGGCTATCGGCGACACATGCTTTACCTATGCTTGCTATCTCATTTCTTGCTTGCCCTGGGCTCCGGTGGATTTAGTGTCCAGTTGATTGAGGTTGCCCAAGGTTTGAAAGAAGGCAAGAGCTGCATCGCCATGACATTGGCTGAGACATTGATGGGTTTAGACGCTTTTCATCGCCGGGAGACGACTACACTTCCAGGGAGCCCACTACTATTGCAGGTAATGTTTCCCACCCAATCTCACATATGTATAGCTCACATCACTCGGCCCTCAGGCTCGGTTTTTCTCACAAAACCCTTTTCTTTCTTTTCTCTCATCATACATTTCTCTGTTCTTTATTCTCTCATTTTTCATCCCTCCCCAGGTGTGGTTGATGGACAAGTTACAGATTGTGGAGTCTTGCCCAACATACTCAGCTCGTGGCTACTTTTTTCGACAACGCCTGGTCGATGCCCTGGATAAGGGGTGGTGGTACAACTGGATGTGCAGTTTGTCTGCAAACCGCTTCGCTTGGCCCTGCCCTTGGCTCAATCTGCCGGCAATGAGTTACAACATGACCCGTCAACCTGGGATTCAATTGATTGGCATGACACACTGTGTGTTCTACTTTTCGTTCCAGTTCCAACGCCAGTTCGGGCATGATCAGACTTGCCCGCCAGAGGGGATAGAGTACCCTGCTGCATTCCCAATCCGAGGCGCACAGCTTGCCCGGTATGCCACAGCATGGGGGACTAGAGAACTCCTAGCCCCCGCTCTTACTTTCACTTGCACATTGTCCGATGAGTGCTTGGATTGGCTCAATGAAGAGGCACAGGAAGGGCCCACTTTGGCATCAGAGGCTTCGACTAGCTTTGGGAGGGGGCGCGGGAACACCTGACTTATCTATGCCCCAGATTTATTGCTTTATTAGTACTTTCAAGTTTTCTTTATGAATGTAATGAAAAGCAACTTCAATTTGTATGCAAGAGCAAGAGAACTCTATATTGAAATCAATGAAATTGAAGGTTGTGGGTACTAAAAATTTTCCGCTTTGGTCCAAAAATGGTCTAAGTTGTAAAAAGATTAATTTTGAACAAAGTCAACTTTTATTAAAACTTTTCAAAACCATTTTCGATATGGATCAGAACTGGACACGCCTAAAATCTGTCACTGAGATGCACAACCTTGGATCCTAGCAACTAGAAAGTTGCCCCTAGTTTGAATAGTACCGCGGCACTGCACAGCAACGGAAAGTTGCCCCTAGTCTGAAAAGCACTGCACCGGAGATCATAACCGAACTCTTAAATGCTGAATAGACAAAGATGGCCGAGATGATCAAATGGAAAAAGTTTATGGCTGAACTTCGGGATGAAGTTGCCTACGTATCCCAAAGATGGGAATCAAGCCTTACGTAGTTCAGGCTGGGGTTCACTCGAGTATTTTCACTCTCCTTTTACGCTCTAACTTTTGCCAAGGCCACCCTTTACGGGTTTTCAACCTCGCAAGCTCAGTTTTTATAATTTCTAATTTTTCGTAGTCTGACTTTTGCCCAGGTCGCCCTTTCGGGTTTTCAGCCTAGCGAGCCTCTCAGGGGTAATATTTCTTCAACTTATCCATGTTGATCGGCTATGAGAACTCTAGGCTATCTAGGTCCATCAGAACCACAGCTCCACCTGACCAGATAGACTTAATGATGTAGGGACCAGTCCAATTGGGTCTGAACTTGCCCCTAGGGTCATGAATGGGAGCTCGGTTGTCCTTGAGCACCAAATCTCCTTCTTTTAGATTCCTGGACTTAACCTTATCATTGAAAGCCCAGGCAATTCTGCGCTGATAACCTTGAACATGGTACAGTGCTTTCAGTCTTCTCTCATCAAAGAGCATGAGTTCTTCAAATCTGCTCTGCTGCCAATCTGCTTCGGCTATTTAACACTCAGCCAACACTCGTAAAGACGGAACCTCAATCTCGATAGGTAGAACGGCCTCCATCCCATAAACTAATGAATACGGAGTTGCTCCAATAGAAGTTCAAATTGACGTCCGGTAACCCTACAGAGCAAACGGCAGCTTATCTGGCCAATCCCAGTAGGTTTCCACCATCTTCTGCAGTATGTGCTTGATATTCTTGTTGGTAGCCTCAACCGCTCCATTGGTTTGCGGCCGGTATGTGGATGACTTACGAAAGGTCATGTTGTATTTTTCCAACAAGTCAATCACGTCCTTCTTGAAGTGGGAACCATTATCTGAAATGACCTCGTTTGGGACCCATAACAACAGATGATTTTGTTTCTGATAAACGTTGCAACGTACGATGCCTTCAATACCGCATAAGATTAGGCCTCAACCCACTTCATGAAATAATCTATTGCGACTAGGATGAACTCATGCCCATTCGACCCCTTCGGAGTAACAACCCTGATCACATCGATTCCCCAAATTGAAAATGGCCGTGGTGAAGTCATATTGTACAGCTTTGACGGCAGAATGTTCATGCAGTTTTCATGGATTTGACACTTGTGGCATCGCCGAACAAAGCCGATACAATCCTCCTCCATTGTGGACCAATAATAACCTTGTCTGAGGATCTTCCGTGCTAGCATTACCCTGTTCATATGCACACTGCATTCCCCTCCATAGATGGCCTCCATCAGGCGTTTCGATTCTTCAACTTCAACGCACAGCTTATGTATTCCCAGATGACCTCTCTTATACAATTTACCTCCGCAGATGATGAACTGAACGGCCATTCTTCTGATTGCCCTTTTATCCTTGGCATTTACCCCTGGTGGATATGTTTCCTTCTCCAAGAAATTCAAATGTCGTAATACCAGGGGTTCTCATCTTGAACCTCGTCTATAGCTGCAATCGACTCGTAAGCCAGCACAAATTTCTGGTCTATAATGACTGGACGCATCTGGACCCCAAACGGGATGTCTATCATGGAAGATAGAGTTGCTAGTGAATCTGCGAACCTGTTGTTTTCTCTTAGTAGATGAGTGAAGTTTAGCTTCTCAAACCGAGGAATCAGCAGATCCAAGGTCTGGTGGTACATTATCATCTTTTTCTCTTTGACCTTCCAGTCTCCTTTTGCTTGAAACACAACAAGGTTCGAGTCCCCGATAACGTCCAATCGTTTTGCCACTAGTTCCAGGGCTGCTTCTAGACCGGCAATGCATGCCTCATATTCTGCTTCGTTGTTCGAGACTTTGAATCAGAGTTTGAATGGTAGAGGGATACGGGAATTGTTGAGTGCTATCAGTAGCACCCCTATCCCATACCCGTACTGGTTTGACGCTCCGTCAAAGTACATCGTCCAAGTTTCGTTTTCGATATTCAAAATGGCCTCATCTGGGAATAAGTACTCAACTGCTTCACCTCCTTCCACTGGTTGATCGGCTAAGAATTCTGTTACTGCTCTTCCCTTGACTGACTTCTGCGTCACATATTTCAGATCGAATTCAGAAAGCAACAGCAACCAACGAGCTAGCCTACCCGTAAGTGCTGGTTTCTCGAAAAGATATTTGATGGGATTCAGTCGTGAAACCAATATTACAGAGTGAGCTAACAGGTAGTGCCGCAACTTCCTGGTAGCCCATACCAAAGCTAAGCAGGCCTTTTCCAACGGTATGTAGCGAGTCTCATACTCTAGCATCTTCTTGCTCAGATAGTAGATGGTTCTCTCCACTTTGTCCTCTGATTCTTGCGCGAGCATGCAGCCCATCGTAGTCTCAGTTACTGAAAGATACAAAATCAACGGTCTTCCCGGCTCTGGCGGTGACAACACCGGCGGGTTCTGTAAGTATTCCTTGATCTGTTTAAAAGCAGCTTGGCATCGGTCGCCCCATTGGAATTTCTTTCCTTTCTTCAGGAGGCCAAAAAGTGGTTCACAAGTCAAGGTTAATTTTGAGATAAACCGTCTTATGAATTGCACTTTACCTAGAAAGCCTCGCACCTCCTTTTCAGTCCTTGGTGGTGGCATTTCTAGGATGGCCTTGATTTTGGAAGGGTCAACTTCGATACCTCTCTGTGTAATCAGAAACCCCAGCATTTTCCCTGCTGTAACACCGAACGTACACTTCTGAGGATTCAGCCGCAACCGAAATTCTCTAATCCTTTGACAGAACTTTTGCAAGGCGGTGTAGTGGCCCTCTCTTTCTTTGGACTTGACAATCATGTCGTTCACATACACCTCAACCTCTTTGTGGATCATGTCGTGCAATATTGTGGTCGCAGCCCATTGATATGTAGCTCCAGCGTTCTTCAGCCCAAATGGCATTACCCTGTAGCAATAAGTCCCCCACGGGGTGGTGAATGTAGTCTTTTCTCGGTCTTCAGGTGCCATCACTATCTGGTTGTAGCCCGAAAAGCCATCCATGAATGAAAGCAAAGCATGCCCCGCTGTGAAGTCTACTAACTCATCGATATGAGGTAAGGGGAAGTCGTCCTTCGGACTAGCTCTATTCATGTCCCTGAAATCCACGCATACCTGGGTCTTGCCATCCTTCTTTGGCACCGAAACGATGTTGGCCAACCAAGTTAGGTATTCGGATACCAGCAGGAAACCTGCGTCAATTTGCTTGGTGACCTCTTCCTTAATCTTGAGAGCCCAGTCCGGGCGGATCCTTTTGAGTTTTTGTTTAACGGGTCGGGCCTCGGGGTCAAGAGGGATCCGGTGCTGTACAATCTCAGGATCAATTCCAGGCATGTCTTCGTAGGACCACACGAAAACATCTTTGAAATCTTTTAATAAAGCGACTAAGCGCTCGTGTTCCTCCGAGGACAACGTGGGCCCGATCTGGACAAGCCGTGGGTCCTCCTCAGTACCAATGTTCTCAGTAGTGATTTCATCCATTAAGGGTTTGACAAATCTTTCCTGCTCTTGTTCAATTAAGCGGTTCAAAATCGAAGGAATTTCTTCCTCATCATTTTCATCAAAATTTTGAAAGTCTGAGTTAATGTAATAAATCAAGGGCACAAAAAAGTACTCAGAAACCACAGCCACATCATTCTCATTAAGAATTTCCAAATCGTTCGATCCTTCAGTTACAACAGACTCAAACGAGAAAGAAAAAGATGACCTGGACAGGACTGTGGTATCCGGGTTATCATCCCCAGGAATACCAGACTCAGACTCAGTCGAGCTGGAACCTGATTCCGACTCACAAGACTCGGTGGAATCAGATTCCGGCTCACTACCTGACCCGGTGCTGCTTGACAAAAATCCCTCTTCATATTGCCAAATGAGAGAGGGTGCGATAGATGCATCCAAAATGTTTGCTGGTAGGCCCACAGCTGTTTCATTCCCAATCACGCATACCGAGAAGTTATCCCCCAAGCACTTCTATTCGATCGAAGGATCTAAAAGTAGACATGCCAGCGCTACCCCCATTTCACTTTCGGCGTCCTCAGACCCCCCTTTCTTGCTCTGCTCAGCCTCAGCTAATGGGTTTGTCTGCTCTTCGGCAACATCATCCCCAGATAACTGCTGGTCAAACAAGATCTCAAAACCTGGTACGCACTTCCTTTTCGCGTTCAACCATGGTTTCGGGAAGCCACAAAATGGAAAGTCCTCCCCCTCCCGGTCAAAGCGTCCATTTAGGGTACCCTAAATGGGTCGGTGCAATAACTTACATGGCTTCCCTGCCTTTTTTGCTCTGGCTCTCCCAGCCATCTCCTTACCTTTCCTTATCCAATCCTCTTTGGTGGGCAGATAACCCAAGCCAAAGGTGTGTGGGTTGTGTGGCACTTTGGCCAACACTGCAACGCCCTTTCGGCCGCTCTTTCCCAATCCCATCCCGGGGATGTGTTGAAGCTTGTTCATGAGGTATATTGATTGAGCACTGACATACACCCCCTCATTAACAGCCAAAATGTTCTGCACAACCCGGGCCTCAGCCAGAGTGAAACCGGATAAGAACACATCCTCCATACCGTGCTCAATTTCCAGGATTGGTGTAGACACCTCCGGCGGTGGATGGATCGATGAATTTCCAAAAACGATGGCTACTCCCTTCCCATGGGGGTATTTCACCATCTGATGTAAGGTGGACGAAACTGCCTTTACTTAGTGCAACCACGGCCGTCCCAAAAGTAGATTGAAGGTCGCAGGAACTTCTAAAACATGAAAGTCTACCTCGTGCTGTCCCGGCCCAACCTTGGTCTAAATTTTCACTGTCCTCATTACTTCCCGGCTTGTGTTATCATATGCCCGAAGTACCTGCGCTGTCGACACAAAGTCTGCGGTCTTTAAACCAATTGCATATGCAGCGGACCCTGTGTCAACGAGCACCACGGGTATCCATTTGTTTCTGCACTCCATAGAGATGTAGAGTAGCTTGTTATGGTTCGCACCCTCAGGTGGCAATTCTTTGTCGAAGAAAGTCAACACCGGGGTAAACCCTCCCGGAAAAACTAAGCCCACTAGCTGTTCGGGTGTGGTGTCTATTGAGAGCTTGGCCTTGTCCATGGCCGATAAGACAGCTTGTCGATGCACTCGCAATGCCATAAGCAGTCCCCAGATTGAGATGTCTGCTTGTATCTTTTTCAACTGCTTCAGTACAGCCTCTTCTTCGAGTTGCTTCTCCTTCTGTTTCTCCGCCTCCTTATCTTTCCCAGATGCCTCAGGCTGATCCAGATGTGGGGGCTTGAAATACCGCCCGCTTTTAGTCATATGATCGACTTCGCCAATGTACCAGGTATCGTCTAGTTGGTTGCTCCCCCAATCCTCATCCATGTGGGCAAGACATAGATCATCGTCCTCTCACCACATTCCATCAACAGCCAACAGACACCTGTCCGGCTCCGGTACAATTATGCCCGCAGTACTTTCCGTCTACATGCTCGCAGCATTCTCTATACCCGTGCACACGGCACTTTCAGTCCCCACGAGGGCTTTAGCTTTCCTAATTCTCTCAGAATCCCCAAATCTTTCTTGTTCCAACTGCGTCAGTACAACTGGCTATTCAATAATTCCTGTATTCAAAATGCCCAGATCCTGAGCGAAATTCTTTGCACCGGCGCTCTCTGGCGATGCATTCTGATTTTCGGCACTTCTGGCCACAATTGATGTTCTTGCCCCTGCCGGGCCCTGTCCCAACTGAGTTTCGTCGACAACATCTGGTAGGTCATCAAGCCACCCGGTGACCTCTGCTGACTCCTCAAAATCTGACCAGTTGACTACCATGCCTTCTGGATCTTGTTCATTAAAAAATTGGAGGTTAGCAAAATCCTTCTCCACAGCTGCCAAGTTATCTATCCTCTGACCAAATTCATCCCCCTGTATCACACAAAGCTCTGCCCCTGCTGGCAATTTCACATTTGGCCCAACCTGGCCTACTGATAGAATGTAGTCACTCGGACTGTATACCTCCTCAACAAAACTCCTAGATTCCTCATATTCTGACTCAACAATCCCATTCTGCCTTGAAATCTCCCCTGTTTTGTTTTCGTCAGTCACCAACATTGGTTCAGGTTGGGTTCTGGAGATGTCTAACATGCACAAGTCAGTGCAGTTAGGAAGGAGCACCTCCGGCTTGGGTAGGTGGAACGGGGTAATATATATGCTAGGATCGTAAGACACGACCCCAGTCTGAATAAAGTTGATACGTTTGGGGGGTGGAACTCGGTTGTGCGGTGGGAGAGGGTTTGTTGTGACATTGGGTTTTTCTGGAGGCACAATCACCTGCTTGTCAACGAGTTCCTGAATCTCGTGACGCAATCTAAAACATTGGTCAGTGTCGTGACCATGTTGTTGGTGATATGCACAGTATTTTGCTGGGTTATGAGAGGGAGGGAGTGGATTTCGCAATGGCCTCGGCTCTAGGAGCTTTAAGTGCCCTTTCCTGATTAATACCTCGAGAGCCTTGGACAGGGGCATATATAATGGGGTAAAGGTTCTTTGGCCTTGAGGTTGGTATTTGGTGGTTTGTGTGTTGCTTCCGGACGCGCCGGAGAAAGGTGTAGCTGCCATAGGTCTGTAGACACCCCATTTTTGACCGTCCTCAAGACTTGGATGTCACCATTTGAACACTCGGTGATCATCCATGTTTGTGTTCGTTTGGAGTTCCCAGAGGTCTCGGCTACGCGCCCTACCTCAGGATCTCCAAACTCGACCGTTTAGTGTCTGGTTTTGTACCAAACACTTGTGTTTTGCCTTGGAGGGGCAAGGAATGCCTTGTGAGGCATCCCCACACACCACTGGCAGTGGCTAGAGGTCACCGGCTGGTTTTTGCTGCCATCGGCAATGTACATTGCCGGTCGGCACTATTTGTTGCCGGTCGGCACTACTTTTTGCCAAAATGGCATCTTTGGCCGGCCGATTACTATGCATATGCTTTTTCAGATATTTTGTCACAGCTGTCTTGCAGTTGGCTCCCCTCCATACACGTGTATGGAGGGATTTCTCTCTTTAAAAGCTTGTCTTGTAAGCTTTACAAGACAAAGGCTCTATAAGAGAGGGTCTTCTCTCTTGGCCTTAGGGTTGGAGAGACTTGAGAGACTTAAGATTTTTTTAGACAGCCATTTTTAGGGTTTTGAGTTCTAGGGTTAGAATCCATACACTTTCTATCTCTATATCTCCCTCTTGTGTGTGTTTAGGTGCATTTGTGTCTTACTATTGCACACAAACACATAGTGTTTCACCTTCACTTAGCTACTGAGGTTCTAAGAGGTTGGTTTTGAAGTTTTGGAGCTGTTTTCAACCCTAGAAGGAGCTGTTGGAGCACCATTGTTAAAGGGGTCTTCAAGGGTAACAATTTTACCTCGCATCTTTATTCCCCAATCTTGCATTGTATTTCTACCTATCTTAAATCATTTTTGAGCTTAGTGTATAATACAAAAAAGTTTTTTTTTAACCCTCTTGACTGTTTATTAAGAGTGTTTTGTGGTTTGGAGGTGTTTGACCCCTCTTAGGCCTTGAAAGGCCCTATTTTGTGCTGTTTTGAGCGAGACTCGAGACTTTGGTGTTTGGGCCTCTTCACCACTGAAATCTTGAGGGTTTTCAGTGGCGGAGATGGTGCTTGAAGTCTCCAAAAGGGGAGGGCCACCCCCTCCCCTTGTTGTTCCCCAAAAGGGACCCTTTTGGCCTCTTGAGAGAGCATCATGTTAGAGTGTGTATTGATCATGTCTTGGTTGTTTCCATGCTCATTATGCCATGATATAACCTTGTTGTGTGTTGTTTTGGTACACCATGCATGCTTAACATACCTACCATGTAATGCCATGTTATGCCTTAATATGCCTTAGTGTGTTAGCCTTTGTTCTAGCATGTTTTAGGCTTAGCCCTGTGAAGGTTTGTGCTCATTTGCCATGTTTAAGGTCTGTCCTAGTTGTTTGGGTCCGATTTGACATGCTTAGTACAGCTCCTTTGCATTCCGGCTTGTTGGCCTTAAGTGTATGAGTGTATATCATGACATTCTTGCATTGATTTAGTGGTTTGGAACCATCCACCATGTCATTTCAATCCCTTTTGAATACCTATATTTTTGCCTTGGATTCCCTTAATGCTTTGAAAGCTTGGGTAAGCATGCCTCTTGTTTTGGCATTTATGCATGCCTTTGAATTTAGGTCAATTGGACGCCATCTAAGTGATCTCTAGGCCTTGTCTTAATGTGCTAAAACTCTGTTTTTGGTCACAAAGTTCATGCATGTTTGGTCTTGTTAAATGTAGTCAATACTCCATTGGCTTACTTTGAATGCTTGGGCCATTTGCTGCATGCATAGCTTGCATTGGTACGTTAGTTTTGGCATCACATAACATGATTTCAAGGCTTGCAATGCATGTCATATGTCCGTGATCATTCCTTCTAAGTGTGCTTAAGAATAGTCTTTTGATGCTTAAGCATTTAGGCCTTCAACATGTGCATGTGTGTATGTGTTTAGTCCTTTATTTTCGTTACTTTGGCCATTTGTTTTAGGCCTATTTAGAGTTGCCTAAATCATGTAAAGTCCACCTTTCCATAATTTGCATTGCCTCACGTTTGCTTGTATGCTTGCAGTGTCTTGCCATGCCATGTTGCATCCTTAGCTTTGTATGCCTAGGTTGCATTGCATCTTGCAGCATGCCTTGTTCCTTGACTTGGTGATAGGAATTAGGTCTTGGTTCATTTGTTTACTTTGCATTTCATTTGACATGAAAGTTGCACACTTGATTCTTTGGGCCGTCATGCATGGAAATACGTGATTGGTGGTCGCGGAATCGAACACATGCCCCTTTGAGTCGCAACATGATAGGGACATGATTGGTGCATACATTGCTTGAATTGTATTGCCATGCAAGTTCTGTCCTGCTGCTGTGAGTTGCAGGTTCTGCAGGCATTCTTGGCCGACCGGCATTACAAATTGCCAGACCG
>NW_021026547.1:260205-306970 GCF_004153795.1 Camellia sinensis | reverse complement strand
GAGGGTCCGAATAGGTGTTCGAGTGTTCGAACCCTAATGCATGAGAAATAGCAAGTAAACAACATAATTACATATCTACCATCATGCAAGACGATCTGAATATGTGTCCGGCTATTCGAACCCTAATGCATGAGAAAAGGCATGTAAACACGATAATGACAGATCTGCCATCATGCAAGAGGGTCAGAATAAATGTCCACTTGTTCGAACCCTAATGCACGAGAAATGTCAAGTAAACACCATAATTACATTTCTGCCATCATGCGAGAGGGTCCGAATAAGTGTCCGAGTGTTTGAACCCTAATGCATGAGAAATGGCCAGTATACACCATAATTACAAATTTGTTATCATGCAAGAGGGTCTGAATAAGAGTCTGAGTGTTTAAACCATAATGCAAGAGAAATGCCAAGTAAAAATCATAATTAAATATTAGTCATCATGCAAGAGGGTCCGCATAAGTGTCCGAGTGTTCAAAGCCTAATGCATGAGAAATGGTAAGTAGACACCATAATTACATATCTGCCATCATGCAAGGGGATCCGAATAAGTGTCCAAGTGTTTAAACCCTAATGCATGAGAAATGACAAGTAAACACCATAATTACATATCTGCCACCATGCAAAAGGGTCCGAATAATTGTCCGGCTGTTTAATCCCTAACGCTTGAGAAATGGCAAGTAAACCCTATAATTACATATCTGCCATCGTGCAAAAGGGTCCGAATATGTTTCCGGATGTTTAAACGCTAATGCATGAGAAATGGCAAGTAAACACCATAATTACATATCTATCATCATGCGAGAGGGTCTGAATAAGTGTCCGAGTGTTTGATCCCTAATGCATGAGAAATGTCAAGGAAATATCATTATTTTGTATCTGCCATCATGCAAGAGTATCTGAATAAGTGTCCGAGTGTTTAAACGCTAATGCATGAGAAATGGAAAGTAAACACCATATTTACATATCTGCCATCATGCAAGAGGTTCCGAATAAGTGTCTGAGTATTTAAACCCGAATGCATGAGAAATGGCAAGTAAACACCATAATTACATATCGGCCATCATGCAAGAGGGTCCGATTAAGTGTTCGAGTCTATAAACCCTAAAGCATGAGAAATGGCAAGTAAACACCATAATTACAGTTCTGCCGTCGTGCAAGAGGGTCCGAATAAATGTCCGAGTGTTTAAACCCTAATGCATGAGAAATGGCAAGTAAACACCATAATTACATATCTGCCATCATGCAAGAGGGTCCGAATAAGTGTTCGAGTGTTCAAATCCTAATACACGAGAAATGGCAAGTAAACCCCATAATTACATATCTGCCCCGATGCCAGAGATTCTGAATAGGTGTCCTGGTTTTCGAACCCAAATGCGTGCGAAATGGCAAGTAAACACCACAATTACATATTTGCCATTATGCAAAAGGATACGAATAAGTGTCTGAGTGTTCGAACCCTAATGCATGAGAGCTGGCACGTAAACACCACAACTACAAATTTGCTATCATGTAAGAGGGTCCGAATAAGCGACCTAGTGTTTAAACCATAATGGAAGAGAAATGGGAAGAAAATACCATAATTACATATCTGCCATCATGCAAGAGGATCCGAATAAGTGTCCGAGTGTTCGAACCCTAATGCAGGAGAAATGGCAAGTAAGCACCATAATTACATATCTGCCATCTTGAAAGAGGGTCCGAATAAGTGTCTGAGTGTTTAAACCCTAATGCACGAGAAATGTAGAGTAAATACCATAATTACATTTCGACCACAATGCAAGAGGGTCCGAATAAGTGTCTGAGTGTTTGATCCCTAATGCATGAGAAATGGCAAGTATAGACCATAATTACAAATTTGTTATCATGCAAGAGGGTCCGAATAAGCGTCCGAGTGTTTAATCCATAATGCAAGAGAAATGGAAAGTAAACACCATAATTACATATCTGCTATCGTGCAAGAGGGTCCGTATAAGTGTCTGAGTGTTCGAATCCTAACCCACGAGAAATGGCAAGTAAACCCCATAATTACATATCTGCCACGATACCAGAGATTCTGAATAGGTGTCCTGGTTTTCGAACCCAAATGCGTGCGAAATGGCAAGTAAATACCATAATTTCATATCTACCCTCATGCAAGAGGGCCCGAATAAGTGTCCGAGTGTTTAAACCCTAATGCATGCGAAATGGGAAGTAAAGACCATAATTACATATCTGCCATCAGCCAAGTGGGTCTGAATAAGCATCCGATTGTTTAAACGCTAATGAATGAAAAATGGCAAGGAAACACCATAATTACATATCTGTCATCATGCAAAAGGGTCCGAATAGGTGTCCGAGTGTTTAAACCCTAATGCGTGAGAAATGGAAAATAAACACTATATTTACATATCTGCCATCATGCAAGAGGGTCCGAATAATTATCTGAGTGTTTAAACCCTAATGCATGAGAAATGGCAAGTAAACCCCATAATTACATATCTGCCATCTTCCAATTGGGTCCGAATAAGTTTCAGAGTGTTTAAACCCAAATGCATGAGAAATGGCTAGTAAACGCCGTAATTACATATCTGTCATCATGCGAGAGGGTCCGAATAAGTGTCCGAGTGTTCGAACCCTAATGCATGATAAATGGCATGTAAGCACCATAATTACATATCTGTCATCTTGAAAGAGGATGAAGAGTGTCCGAATAAGTGTTCATGTGTTTAAACCCTAATGGATGAGAAATGTCAATTAAACACCATAATTGCTTATTTGTCATCACGCGAGAGGGTCTAAATAAGTGTCCGAGTGTTCGATCCCTAATGCATGAGAAATGGCAAGGAAATACCATAATTTCGTATCTGCCATCATGCAAGAGTGTCCGAATAAGGGTCCGAGTGTTTAAACCCTAACGCATGAGAAATGGCAAGTAAACACCATAATTACATATCAGCCATCATGCAAGTGGTTCCGAATAAGTGTCCGAGTGTTTAAACTCTAATGCATGAGAAATGGCATGTAAACACCATAATTACATATCTGCCATCATGAAAGAGGGTCCGAATAAGTGTCCAAGTGTTTATACCCTAATAGATGAGAAATGTCAAGTAAACTCCATAATTGCTTATCTACTATCATGAAAAATGGTCCGAATAAGTGTCCAAGTGTTTAATCCCTAATGCAAGAGAAATGGCAAGTAAACACCATAATTACATTTCTGACATCATGCAAGAGGGTTCGAACAAGTGTCCAAGTGTTTAAACTCTAAAGCATGAGAAATGGCAAGTAAACACGATAATTACATTTCTGCCGTCATGCAAGAGGGCCCGAATAAGTGTCTGAGTGTTTAAACCCTAATGCATGAGAAATGGCAAGTAAACACCATAATTACATATCTGCCATCATGTAAGAGGGTCCGAATAAGTGTTCGAGTTTTTGAATCCTAACGCACGAGAAATGGCAAGTAAACCCCATAATTACATATCTGCCACGATGCCAGAGATTCTGAATAGGTGTCCTGGTTTTCGAACCAAAATGCGTGCGAAATGGCTTGTAAATTTCATAATTTCATATCTTCCATTATGCAAGACGGTCCGAATAAATGTCCGAGTGTTTAAACCCTAATGCATGCGAAATGGGAAGTAAAGACCATAATTACATATCTGCCATCCTGCAAGAGGGTCCGAATATGCGTCCGAGTGTTTAAACGCTAATGAATGAAAAATGGCAAGTAAACACCGTAATTACATATCTGCTATCATGCAAAAGGGTCCAAATAGGTGTCCAGGTGTTTAAATCCTAATGCGTGAGAAATGGCAAATAAACACTATATTTACATATCTGCCATCATGCAAGAGGGTTCGAATAATTATCCGAGTGTTTAAACCCTAATGCATGAGAAATAGCGAGTAAACCCCATAATCACAAATCTGTCATCATGCAAGAGGGTCCGAATAAGTTTCCGAGTGTTTAAACCCGAATGCATGAGAAATGGCTAGTAAACACCGTAATTACATATCTGTCATCATGCGAGAGGGTCCGAATAAGTGTCCGAGTGTTCGAACCCTAATGCATGATAAATGGCATGTAAGCACCATAATTACATATCTGTCATCTTGAAAGAGGATGTAGACACCCCATTTTTGACCGACCTCAAGACTCAGACGTCACCAGTTGAGCGCTTGGTGATACTGCATATTGTGCTCGTTCAGAAGTTTTAGAGTCTCGGCTGCGAGCCTTGCCTTCGGACTTTCAGACTCTTTCATGCTTTGCCTCGGTTTGCGAACCGGGCTCGGTTTTCTCTGTTTCTCTTCCCAAAGGGAGGGAGAGGTCTCGTAGACCATCTCTCAGTGGCCGTAGGCTACGTTTCGTGTTCGTAGGCCATTTTTGCCTGTTTGGAGTCCGGTTTCTGATTTTTCGGAATCGTTGGCCCTGTGCCTCGGTTCGGGACCGCTTAACCATCTCCGTTTGCTCCGGTTTTTGGCATACTTCTTATTTGCTCCCTTTTGAGGGACACTGTGGTCCGAGAGACCGACTTCGTGGTCGAACACCACTCCTGGTGCCTAACAGTCAGTTTTCGGGGCCCCGAACTGCGCGTTTCGGCCCCCGAACCTTCATTTTGCATCGGTTTTGGTTTGTTTTTGGCAGGGACCTCTGTTTCATTGGTAGGAAGGCCATAGAAGGGTGGGAGGCCAGTAATTGTTCTGTCAGCCAACTTTCTCCTCTCATCGCCCTTCATCACCCGATTTTCTTCATTTCAAAGCCAATGTTGAACACCCTTGGGCCATTTTCTTGAACCCTAAACCCCATATTTGTGATGTACACATCTGGGAGACCACCAATATTTGGTGGCCGGCCAGTAATCCTTTCTGACCCTTTTGAACCCCTTCTAAAAGTGGGTTGTTCTCTCTCCTAGTTCACTTTTTCCAGTGTTTAACCACAGGGTTGTGTTGTGCACACATCAGAGGCCTCTTTCTGTGGTGGCCGGCCATTAATAACACTTGACCCTTTTGACCCTTGGCCGGCCGGCCACCTGCAACCTAGATAACTGGTCGGCCAGTTTCCTTACATCATCTACAGTGCAGATATGCATCTGTTTTCCCCCCAGATTCTGTATCCGGGGGGCTGCTTTTTGGAGGGAAACTTTGTTGGTTTTCCCTCCATTTTTCCCCCCCCCCTTTTTCCCCCCTTTTAGCCTTTATAACAGAGGCTCCAGCCCTATCATTAGGGATGGAAAATTTTGCCTCAAGCCCTTGGCATTATATCTCTCTCCCTCTCTATTCCAAGCTCAAAACCTTCCAAGTCCTATACCCCTTTTCATACCACCACCAAGCCTCACCCTTCCATCCTCCATTCCAGCAGCTGGAGGTTGTTCTTCAAGGCCTAGGAGTGCTGCAACTCAAGCCAAAGAGCTGCCAAAGACAAGTCTTCAAGGGTAAGCTCCATTTCCCCCTTTTTGGTCCATATTTTGTTCAATACATAAGTCATAATTTATTGCTGTTTTGGACTCCGACCCTAACTGGAGTTAGGCTTATTTTGAGCTCCTTTTCACTTTTGTTTGAGGGCCTCACACTGTTTGAGGCCTCCTTGTTGCACTTGCTTCATTATCCCTCTTGTATGCATATTCCTTGCGTAGTATTTTTGGCCTATGTGTAGACTGTTTTGAGGCATGTCATAAACTGAAAAGTTGCTTATTTTGAGCCCTTATTCAACATTGTTGAAGGGCTCATCACTGTTTGAGGCTTCCATTTGCTACTTGCCATTATATCTCTCTTTTGGCCATATTTTTGCATGATTTGTTAGCCTCTTTTGCTTCTGTTTTTGGGCTGTGGTCCGAACTACAAATGACCTTATTTTGACCCCCTATTCATGTTTCATTAAGTGTATTTCACTGTTTGAATCATATTTTATATACTTTGCGTTATATCTCTCTTTTTGGCCTAATTTTGCATGGTATGTTAGGTTTGCATGCATACTGTTTTGGGTCCGGCCATCAACTGTAAAGTGTATTATTTTTGGCCCCTCTTCAACGTTGTTGAAGGGCCCCTTTGTGTTTAAGGCCAGAAACCACTACTTGCTTCTTTGTCCATCTTTTGGCCCTTTTCTTGCATAAGATCTTAGCCATACCTGTGTTGGTTTTTGGGGTTATTTGTAAACTATAAAACATCATATTTTGGGCCCCTCTTAAACATTGTTGAAGGGTACTCACCTCTTTGAGGTCTGCAGCTGTGACTCACTTCTTTATCTCACATTTAGGGCCATTTTTGCATGCTAGTTTTGCCCTATTTGTGTTTGCTGTTTGGCCTCGATTAGAACTGTAAACATGTTTATTTTGGGGCTTCCTTGAATCTGTCTTCACATGTCATGATCAAATAATGCATGCTTGATGTAGCTACAAGTCATTTCATGCGCTTAATCTTGCATTTCGGGACCATTTTCATGCATCGGGTGCCATGTGTTCATGATTCGGGGCTGTTTCGGGTCATATTTTAGCGCTGAAATTTGCATGTTTGCATGTCATATTCCATGCCTTGCCATGTCTTGTTAGAATGGCATTTGGTGCCTTAGGGTCGGTCCTCGGTTTGCGTGCATGCGTGCGCGCATCTCGAGCTGTCTCATTTTCATCGTATGGCCTCCTGCGTGAGTGTGGCTGAGGTCCACTTGTGTTGGTGTAAGTCCATTGTGCATTGTGTATGCCATTTTATTTCATAGCATTGCGTATGCTAGGTTGTATGATTAGTGCATCGTGTATGCCATTTCATAGCATTGTGTATGCTAGGTTGTATCTTAGTTGCATTTCATGCATGTCATGCATATTGCATCGTGCTTGGGATAGGAGTTAGCCCGGGCACGGGAAACGAGGAACATTTCGTACTCCGAGTGACGGAACGTGTCTCAATTCCCAGTCACCGACACTCCGGATTATCCATGATGGAGTTAGGTTTTAGTTGAGTTTTCATGTGCATTCATTCTATATTGAGTAATGCAAATCGACTCCTCGGCCATCATGCATCGAGATGCATGATTGGTGGCACGAGGATCGAGGCATGCATACATTTGTGAAAATACATTGCTATGCCCCTTTCCTGCTCTCTGTTGCAGCAAATCAAGAATCAGCATTCTTCCGGGGCTCGGCGCGCTTTCCAAGAATAAATTGCAAAATAGAGGCTAATTGGGGCATCCTAGTGGATTTTCGCGCGAGGCAGCCCAGACATGCATCATCCATCATCTGAAGAAGAGTCAAGGCAGTCCCTGGCTTGCATGCTAGTTTATTATTCTTCTTAGTTAATTTGTAAATTAATTAGGAATTTATATATATTTGGACTGTATTATTTGGACTGTACTATTTATTTGGACCCTCTGTGCGAGGGCACAACTGTAATAAGTGTGCGTGTGTGTGTTGTATGTATTCCAACCCCACGTCTTTCTTCTCTTTTATTTACCCGCTTATGATGGTTAGATTAGGGCATGTTTCGATTAGCATACAGTATGACAGCATGTTTGCATTCATTCATCGGTATTGCATGCACCAGGCTCGGCACATCATACTAACTACATTGTATTTTCAATTCCAAATTGAATACATGTTAGTTGTAGCATTTCATATGCCATGTTTAGAATAGCCGAGCCTGCTATAGTTGCATTTTTGCATGTGTTGCATTAGGCATTTCTGTATAATTAGGATCATGCATAGATTTCTAACTTAGTTTCTGTTTTGGCTTGGAGTACTCGGTAAGTTTTATGCTTTAGCATCCTTGCATGCGTGTGAGTGAATGCCATGAATAGCATGCTTACCATGAGGCTATTTGCTTATGTGATATAACTGCCTGAATGCCTGTGGATAGCATGCTTACCATGAGGCTATATGCTTATGTGATATAACTGCCTGAATGCCTGTGGGTGAAGGTTGGGTTATTTGGGTTGGAACAAATCATTGACTATGAGTTTTAAGCCCACTAGATAGTGGCAAAACCATCTTTTCTTAAGCCCACCTGCGGGTGGCAAAATCTGCATTTTAAGCCGACTTGTGAGTAGCAAACCATCTTTCGAAAACAAAGAATGAAATGTTTTGTTCCAATTTAGGTGACCCAGTCTATACTTGTATGTTGTGCGCATCACATAGTAAATCTAGGCTAATAACCGGAATAAGAACGCATAATGTTTTCAAAAATAGATATCATGGTTAGTAGAGGCCGATCTTTGATCGGGCGAGCGGGGGTGCTCACGAAGTGACCTTCCCCAATCGTACCCAAGTTCCCGAGCCGAGGCAACTTTGGTGATGACAGACACATGGCCTTAGGCAACGAGTCAGGGTTTCTTAAATTTTCCAAAATAAAACATTTAGGTGGCGACTCTGTATCTGGCAAAGCAGTCCATGTTTGACACTTCTTTCAAAAATCTATTTTCTGAAAAACGATTTGCCGGATTTGGACTCTTTGGTTCAGACTTAGAACCGTGACAATTTGAGAGTCCTGAGCTGTAGTGACCCCAAATGAACAGAGCGGGAGCTCATCTCTCCCAGGGCGTTCGGGGACGTCTACAGAGGGTCCGAATAACTGTTGGAGTGTTTAAACCCTAATGCACGAGAAATGTCAAGTAAACACCATAATTACATTTCTGCCATCATGCGAGAGGGTCCGAATAAGTGTCCGAGTGTTTGAACCTTAATGCATGAGAAATGGACAGTTTACACCATAATTACAAATTTGCTATCATGCAAGAGGATCTGAATAAGAGTCCGAGTGTTTAAACCATAATGCAAGAGAAATGGCAAGTAAACACCATAATTACATATCTGTCATCATGCAAGAGGGTCCGAATAAGTGTCCGAGTGTTCAAACCCAAATGCATGAGAAATGGTAAGTAAACACCATAATTACATATCTGCCATCAAGCAAGAGGATCCGAATAAGTGTCCAAGTGTTTAAACCCTAATGCATGAGAAATGGCAAGTAAACACAAAAATTACATATCTGCCATCATGCAAAAGGGTCCGAATAATTGTCCGACTGTTTAAACCCTAACGCTTGAGAAATGGCAAGTAAACCCTATAATTACATATCTGCCATCATGCAAGAGGGTCCGAATAAGTTTCTGGGTGTTTAAACGCTAATGCATGAGAAATGGCAAGTAAACACCATAATTACATATCTGCCATCATGCAAGAGGTTCCAAATAAGTGTCTGAGTATTTAAACCCTAATGCATGAGAACTGGCAAGTAAACACCATAATTACATATCTGCCATCATGCAAGAGGGTCCGAATAAGTGTCCGAGTGTTTAAACCCTAAAGCATGAGAAATGGCAAGTAAACACCATAATTACATTTCTGCCGTCGTGCAAGAGGGTCCGAATAAGTGTCTGAGTGTTTAAACCCTAATGCATCAGAAATGGAAAGTAAACACCATAATTACATATCCGCCATCATGCAAGAGGGTCCGAATAAGTGTTCGAGTGTTCGAATCCTAACGCACGAGAAATGGCAAGTAAACCCCATAATTACATATCTGCCACGATGCCAGAGATTCTGAATAGGTGTCCTGGTTTCAAATCCAAATGCGTGCGAAATGGCAAGTAAATACCATAATTTCATATCTGCCATCATGCAAGAGGGTCCGAATAAGTGTCCGAGTGTTTAAACCCTAATCCATGTGAAATGGCAACTAAAGACCATAATTACAGATCTGCCATCATGCAAGAGGGTCCGAATATGCGTCCGAGTGTTTAAACGCCAATGAATGAAAAATGGCAAGCAAACACCGTAATTACATATCTCTCATCATGCAAAAGGGTCCGAATAGGTGTCCGTGTGTTTCAACCCTAATGCGTGAGAAATGGCAAATAAACACTATATTTACATATCTGCCATCATGCAAGAGGGTTCGAATAATTATCCAAATGTTTAAACCCTAATGCATGAGAAATGGCAAGTAAACCCCATAATCACAAATCTGCCATCATGCAAGAGGGTCCGAATAAGTTTTCGAGTGTTTAAACCCTAATGCATGAGAAATGGCTAGTAAACACTGTAATTACATATCTGTCATCTTGCGAGAGGGTCCGAATAAGTGTCTGAGTGTTCGAACCTTAATGCATGATAAATTGCATGTATGCACCATAATTACATATCTGTCATCTTGAAAGAGGGTCCGAATAAGTGTTCGAGTGTTTAAACCCTAATGCACAAAAAATGTCAAGTAAACACCATAATTACATTTCTGCCATCATGCAAGAGGGTTCGAATAAGTGTCTGAGTGTTTGATCCCTAATGCATGAGAAATGGCCAGTATATACCATAATTACAAATTTGCTATCATGCAGGAGTGTCTGAATAAGCGTCCGAGTGTTTAAACCATAATGCAAGAGACATGGCAAGTAAACACCATAATTACATATCTATCATCATGCAAGAGGGTCCGAATAGGTGTCAGAGTATTCAAACCCTAATGCATGAGAAATGGCAAGTAAACACCATAATTATATATCGGCCATCATGCAAGAGGATCCGAATAAGTGTCCAAGTGTTTAAACCCTAATGCATGAGAAATGGCAAGTAAACAATATAATTACATATCTGCCATCATGCAAAAGGGTCTGAATAATTGTCCGACTGTTTAAACCTAATGCTTGAGAAATGGCAAGTAAACCCCATAATTACATATCTGTCATCATGCAAGAGGGTCCGAATAAGTTTCCGTGTGTTTAAACGCTAATGCATGAGAAATGGCAAGTAACACCATAATTACATATCGGTCGTCATGCGAGAGGGTCTGAATAAGTGTCCGAGTGTTCAAACCCTAATGCATGAGAAATGGCAAGTAAATACCATAATTTCATATCTACCTTCATGCAAGAGTGTCCGAATAAGTGTCCGAGTGTTTAAACCCTAATGCATGAGAAATGGCAAGTAAACACCATAATTACATATCTGTCATCATGCAAGAGGGTCTGAATAAGTGTCCGAGTGTTTAAACCCTAATGCATGAGAAATGGCAAGTAAACACCATAATTACATTTTTGCTGCCATGCAAGAGGGTCCGAGTAAGTGTCCGAGTGTTTAAATTCTAATGCATGAGAAATGGCAAGTAAACACCATAATTACGTAAACACCATAATTACGTATCTGCTATCAGGCCAAAGGGTCCGAATAAGTTTCCGAGTGTTTAAACCCTAATGCTTGAGAAATGGCAAGTAAACCCCATAATTACATATCTGCCATCACGCAAGAGTGTCCGAATAAGTTTCCGAGTGTTTAAACCGTAATGCATGAGAAATGGCAAGTAAACCCCATAATTACATATCTGCCATCATTGAAGGGGGTCCGAATAAGTGTCCGAGTTTTCGAACCCTAATGCATGAGAAATCGCAAGTATACACCATAATTACAAATTCCCACTCATGCATGAGGGCCCGAATAAGTGTCCGAGTCTTTAAACAATAATACAAGAGAAATGGAAAGTAAATACCATAATTACATATCTGCCATCATGTAAGAGGGTCCGAATAAGTGTCCGAGTGTTCGAATCCTAATGTATGAGAAATGGCAAGTAAACACCATAATTACATATCCGCCATCATGCAAAAGGGTACGAATAAGTGTCCGAGTGTTCGAACCCTAATGCATGAGAACTGGCACGTAAACCCCATAACTACAAATTTGCTATCATGTAAGAGGGTCCGAATAAGCGTCCTAGTGTTTAAACCATAATGCAAGAGAAATGGAAAGGAAATACCATACTTACATATCTGCCATCATACAAGAGTGTCCGAATAAGTGTCCGAGTGTTTAAACCCTAATGCATGAGAAATGGCAAGTAAAAACCATAATTACATATCTGCCATCATGCAAGAGGGTCTGAATGAGTGTCCGAGTATTTTAACCCTAATGCATGAGAAATGGCAAGTAAACACGATAATTACATATCTGCCGTCATGCTAGAGGGTCCGAATAAGTGTCCAATTGTTTAAACCCTAATGCATGAGAAATGGCAAGTAAACACCATAATTACCTTTCTGCCGTCATGCAAGAGGGTCCGAGTAAGTGTCCGAGTGTTTAAACCCTAATGCTTGAGAAATGGCAAGTAAACACCATAATTTCGTATCTGTTATCAGGCCAAAGGATCCGAATAAGTTTCCGAGTGTTTAAGCCCTAATGAATGAGAAATATAAAGTAAACACCATAATTACATATCTGGCATCACGCAAGAGGGTCCGAATAAGTGTCCGAGTGTTTAAACCGTAATGCATGAGAAATGGCAAGTAAACCCCATAATTACATATCTGCCATCATGCAAGAGGGTCCGAATAAGTGTCCAAGTGTTCGAACCCTAATGCATGAGAAATCGCAAGTATACACCATAATTACAAAGTTGCACTCATGCATGAGGGCCAGAATAAGTGTCCGAGTGTTTAAACTATAATACAAGAGAAATGGAAAGTAAACACCATAATTACATATCTGCCATCATGCAAGAGGGTCAGAATAAGTGTCCGAGTGTTCGACCCCTATTGTATGAGAAATGACAAGTAAACATCATGATTACATAACTGCCATCATGCAAGAGGATCCGAATAAGTGTCTAAGTGTTTAAACCCTAATGCATGAGAAATGACAAGTAAACACCGTAATTACATATCTGCCATAATGCAAAAGGGTCCGAATAATTGTCTGAGTGTTTAAACCCCAATGCTTGAGAAATGGCAAGTAAACCCCATAATTACATATCTGCCATCATGCAAGAGGGTCCGAATAAGTGTCCGAGTGTTCGAATCCTAATGTATGAGAAATGAAAAGTAAACACCATAACTACATATCTCCCATCATGTAAAAGGGTAGGAATAACTATCCGAGTGTTCGAACCCTAATGCATGAGAACTGGCACGTAAACACCATAACTTCAAATTTGCTATCATGTAAGAGGGTCCGAATAAGCGTCCTAGTGTTTAAACCATAATGCAAGAGAAATGGAAAGGAAATACCAAAATTACATATCTGCCATCATGCAAGAGTGTCCGAATAAGTGTCCGAGTGTTTAAACCTTAATGCATGAGAAATGGTAAGTAAAAACCATAATTACATATCTGCCATCTTGCAAGAGGGTCCGAATAAGTGTCCGAGTATTTAAACCCAAATGCATGAGAAATGGCAAGTAAACACCATAATTACATATCTGCCATCATGCAAGAGGGTCCGACTAAGTGTCCCAGTGTTTAAACCCTAATGCATGAGAAATGGCAAGTAAACAGCATAATTACCTTTTTGCCGTCATGCAAGAGGGTCCGAGTAAGTGTCCGAGTGTTTAAACCCTAATGCATGAGAAATGGCAAGTAAACACCATAATTACGTATCTGTTATCAGGCCAATGGATCCGAATAAGTTTCCGAGTGTTTAAACCCTAATGCATGAGAAACGGTAAGTAAACACCATAATTACATATCTGGCATCACGCAAGAGGGTCCAAATAAGTGTCCGAGTGTTTAAACCGTAATGCATGAGAAATGGCAAGTAAATCCCATAATTACATATCTGCCATCATGCAAGCGGGTCCGAATAAGTGTCCAAGTGTTCGAACCCTAATGCATGAGAACTGGCACTCATGCATGAGGGCCAGAATAAGTGTCCGCGTGTTTAAACAATAATACAAGAGAAATGGAAAGTAAACACCATAATTACATATCTGCCATCATGCAAGAGGGTCCGAATAAGTGTCCGAGTGTTCGAATTCTAATGTTTGAGAAATGGCAAGTAAACACCATTATTACATATTTGCCATCATGCAAAAGGTACGAATAGGTGTCCGGGTGTTCGAACCCTAATGCGTGAGAACTGGCACGTAAACACCATAACTACAAATTTGCTATCGTGTAAGAGGGTCCGAATAAGCGTCCTAGTGTTTAAACCATAATGCAACAGAAATAGCAAGTAAATACCGTAATTACATATCTGCCATCATGCAGGGGGTCCAAATAAGTGTCCGAGTGTTCGAACCCTAATACAGGAGAAATGGCAAGTAAGCACTATAATTACATATCAGCCATCTTGCAAGAGGGTCCGAATAAATGTCCGAGTGTTCGAACCCTAATGCATGAGAAATGGCAAGTAAACAACATAATTACATATCTGCCATCATTAAAGGGGTCTGAATAAGTGTCCGAGTGTTTAAACCATAATGCACGAGAAATGTCAGGTAAACAACATAATTGCATATCTACCATCTGGCAAGGGGGTTCGAATAAGTGTCCTATTGTTCGAAACCTAATGCGTCAGAAATGGCAAGTAAACACCGTAATTACATATCTGCCATCATGCAAGAGAGTCCGATTAATTGTCCGAGTGTTTATACCCTAATGCATGAGAAATGGCAAATAAACACCATAATTACATATCTGCCATAATGCGAGAGGGTCCGAATAAGGGTCCGAGTGTTCGAATCCTAATGCATGAGAAATGGCAAGTAAACACCATAATTACATATCTGCCATCATGCTAGAAGGTCCTAATAAGTGTACGAGTGTTTGAAAATGGCAAGTAAACCCCATAATTACATATCTGCCATGATGCAAGAGATTCCAAATAAGTGTCCTGGTTTTCGAACCCAAATGCAAGAGAAATGGTAAGTAAACAACACAATTACATAACTGCCATCATACAAGAGGGTCCGAATAAGCGTACGAGTGTTCGAACCCTAATGAATGAGAAATGGAAATCAAACACAATAATTACATAAATGCAATCATACGAGAGGGTCCGAATAGGGGTCCGAGTGTTCGAACCTTAATGCAAGAGAAATGGCAAGTAAACACCATAATGCATATCTGTCATCATGCAAGAGGGTTCGAATAAGTGTCCGAGTGTTTAAACCCTAATGCATGAGAAATGGCAAGTAAACACCATAATTGCATATCTGTCATCATGCAAGAGGGTTCAAATAAGTGTCCGAGGGTTTAAACCCTAATGCATGAGAAATGGCAAGTAAACACCATAATTGCATATCTGTCATCCTGCAACAGGGTTCGAATAAGTTTCCGAATGTTTAAACCCTAATGCAAGAGAAATGGCAAGCAAACATCACAATTACATATTTGCCATCATGCAAGAGGGTCCGAATAAGTGTCCGAGTGTTCGAACCCTAATGAATGAGAAATGGAAAGTAAACACCATAATTACATATATGCGATCATCCGAGAGGGTCCGAATAGGGATCTGAGTGTTCGAACCCTAATGCAAGAGAAATGTCAAGTAAACACCATAATTACATATCTGCGATCTTGCAAGAGGGTACGAATAAGTGTCGGAGTGTTTAAACCCTAATGCATGAGAAATGGCCCGTAAACACCATAATTACATATCTGTCATCATGCAAGTGGGTCCGAATAAGTTTCCGGGTGTTTAAATCCTAATGCATGAGAAATGGCAGGTGAACACCACAATTACATATCTGCCATCATGCAAGAGGGTCCGAATAAGTGTCCGAGTGTTCGAACTCTAATGAATGAGAAATGGAAAGTAAACACCATAATTACATGTATGAGATCGTCCGAGAGGGTCCGAATAGGGGTCCGAGTGTTCGAACCCTAATGCAAGAGAAATGGCATGTGAACACCATAATTACATATCTGCCATCATGCAAGAGGGTACGAATAAGTGTCCGAGTGTTTAAACCCTAATGCTTAAGAAATGGCAAGTAAACACCATAATTACATTTTTACCGTCACGCAAGAGGTTCCGAATAAGTGTCCGAGTGTTTAAACCCTAATGCATGAGAAATGACAAGTAAACACCATAATTGCATATTTACCATCATGTAACAGGGTCCGAATAAGTGTCCGAGTGTTTAAACCCTAATGCATGAGAAATGCCTAGTAAACACCATACTTACATATCTGCCATAATGCAAAAAGGTCCGAATAAGTATCCGAGTGTTTAAACCCTAATGCTTGAGAAATGGCAAGTAAACACCATAATTGCATATCTGCCTTCATGCAACAGGGTCCGAATAAGTGTCCGAGTGTTTAAACCCTATTGCATGAGAAATGGCAGGTAAACACCATAATTACATATCTGCCATAATGTAAGAGGGTCTGAATAAGTGTTCGAGTGTTCGAACCCTAATGCCTGAGAAATGGCAAGTATACACCATAGTTACAAATTTGCAAACATGCAAGAGGGTCCGAATAAGTGTCCGAGTGTTTAAACCATATTGCTATAGAAATGGCAAGTAAACACCATAATCACAAATCTGCCATCATGCTAGAAGGACCGAATAAGTGTCCGACTATTCGAGCCCTAATGTATGAGAAATGGCAAGAAAACAACCTAATTACATATCTTCCGTCATACAAAAAGGTTTGAATAAGTCTCCGAGAGTTCGAACCCTATTGCCCGAGAACTGGCAAGTAAACACCATAATTACATATCTGCCATGATGCAAGAGATTCTGAATAGGTGTCCTAGTTTTCGAACCAAAATGCATGCGTAATGGCAAGTAAACACCATAATTTCCTATCTGCCATCATGCAAGAGGGTCCGAATAAGTATCCGAGTGTTTAAACCCTAATGCAAGAGAAATGCCAGTAAACACCATAATTTCATATCTGCCATCATGCCATAGGGTCCGAATAAGTGTTCGAGTGTTTAAACAATAGTGCATGAGAAATGACAAGTAAACACCATAATTAAATATCTGCTATCATACCAAAGGGTCCGAATAAGTTTCAAAGTGTCTAAACCCTAATACATGAGAAATGGCAAGTAAACACCATAAATGCATATCTGGCATCACGCAAGAGGGTCCGAATAGGTGTCCGAGTGTTTAAACCCTAATGCATGAGAAATAGTAAGTAAACACCATGATTGCATATCTGCCATACGGCAACAGGGTCCCAATAAGTTTCCGAGTGTTTAAACCCTAATGCATGAGAAATGGCAAGTGAACACCACAATTACATATTTGCCATCATGCAAGAGGGTCCAAATAAGTGTCCGAGTGTTCAAACCCTAATGAATGAGAAATGCAAAGTAAACACCATAATTAAATATATGCGATCATCCGAGAGGGTCCGAATAGGGGTCCGAGTGTTCGAACCCTAATGCAAGAGAAATGGCAAGTAAACACCATAATTACATATCTGCCATCATGCAAGAGGGTTCGAATAAGTGTCTGATTGTTTAAACCCTAATGCTTGAGAAATGGCAAGTAAACTCCATGATTACATTTCTACAATCATGCAAGAGAGTGTCCGAGTGTTTATACCCTAATGCATGAGAAATGACGAGTAAACACCATAATTACATATCTGCCATCATGCCAAAGGGTCCGAATACGTTTCAGAGTGTTTAAACCCTAATGCATGAGAAATGACAAGTAAACACCATAATCGCATATCTACCATCACGCAAGAGGGTTTGAATAGGTGTCCGATTGTTTAAACCCTAATGCATGAGAAATGACAAGTAAACACCATAATTGCATATCTGCCATGATGCAACAGGGTCCAAATAAGTGTCTGAGTGTTTAAACCCTAATGTATGAGAAATGGCAAGTAAACACCATAATTACAAATCTGCCACGATGCAAGGGATTCTGAATTGGTGTCCTGGTTTTCGAACCCAAATGCATGCGTAATGGCAAGTAAACACCACAATTTCCTATCTAGCATCATACAAGAGGGTTCGAATAAATGTCCGAGTGTTTAAACCCTAATGCAAGAGAAATGCCAGTAAACACCATAATTTCATATCTGCTATCATGCCATAGGGTTCGAATAAGTGTCCGAGTGTTTAAACCGTAATGCACGAGAAATGGCAATAAACACCATAATTACATATATGCTATCAAGCAACAGGGTCTGAATAAGTGCCCGAGTGTTTAAACCCTAGTGCATGAGAAATGGCAAGGAAACACCATACTTACGTATCTGCCATAATGCAAAAAGGTCCGAATAAGTGTCCGAGTGTTTAAACCCTAAAGCTTGAGAAATGGCAAGTAAACACGATAATTGCATATTTTCCATCAAGCAACAGGGTCTGAATAAGTGTCCGAGTGTTTAAACCCTAATGCATGAGAAATGGCAAGGAAAGGCCATATTTACATATCTGCCATATTGCAAAAAGGTCCGAATAAGTGTCCGAGTGTTTAAACCCTAATGCTTCAGAAATGGCAAGTAAACACCATAATTACATATCTGCCATCATGTAAGAGGGTCTGAATAAGTGTTCGAGTGTTCGAACCCTAATGCATGAGAAATGGCAAGTATACACCATAATTACAAATATGCAATCATGCAAGAGGGTCCGAATAAGTGTCCGAGTGTTTAATCCATAATGCTAGAGAAATGGCAAGTAAACACCATAATTACATATCCGTCATCATGCAAGAGGGTCCGAATAAGTGTCTGATTCTTCGAGCCCTAATGTATAAGAAATGGAAAGAAAACAACATAATTACATATCTGCCATCATGCAAGAGGGTCCGAATAAGTGTCCGAGTGTTTAAACCCTAATGCAAGAGAAATGCCAGTAAACACCAGAATTTCATATCTGCCATCATGCCATAGTGTCCGAATAACTGTCCGAGTGTTTAAACCGTAATGCATGAGAAATGGCAGTAAACACCATAATTACATATCTGCCATCATGGAAGAGGGTCCGAATAAGTGTCCGAGTGTTTAAACCCTAATGCTTGAGAAATGGCAAGCAAACATCATAATTACATATCTGCTATCATGCAAGAGGGTCTGAATAATTGTCTCAGTGTTTAAACCCTAATGCATGAGAAATGGCAAGTAAACCCCAAAATTACATATCTGCCATCATGCAAGAGTGTCCGAATAAGTTTCCGAGTGTTTAAACCCTATTGCGTGAGAAATGGGCAGTAAACACCATAACTACATATCTGTCATCATGCGAGAGGGTCCAAATAAGTGTCTGAGTATTCGAACCCTAATGCATGAGGAATGGAAAGTATACACCATAATTACAAATCTGTCATCGTGCGAGAGGGTCCGAATAAGTATCCGAGTGTTCAAAGCCAAATGGATGAGAAATGGCAAGTAAACACCACAATTGCATATCTGCCATCAGGCATGGGGGTTCGAATGACTGTGCGAGTGTTCGAACCCTAATGAGTGAGAAATGGCAAGTAAACACCATAACTACATATATGCCATCATGCAAAAAGGTCTAATTAAGTGCCCGAGTGTTTAAACCCTAATGCATGAGAAATGACAAGTAAACACCATAATTACATATCTGCCATCATGCAAGCGGGTCCGAATAAGTGTCTGAGTGTTCGAACACCAATGAATGGGAAATGGAAAGTAAACACCATAATTACATATATACGATCATTCGAGAGGGTCCGAATAAAGGACCAAGTGTTCGAACCCTAATGCAAGAGAAATGGCAAGTAAACACCATAATTACATATCTGTCATCATGCAAGAGGGTCCGAATAAGTGTCCGAGTGTTTAAACCCTAATGCATGAGAAATGGCAGTAAACACCATAATTGCATTTCTGCTATCATGCAAGGGGGTCCGATTAAGTGTCCTAGTGTTTAAACCCTAATGCATGAGAAATGGCAAGTAAAAACCATACTTACATATCTGCCATCATGCAAAAAGTTCCGAATAAGTGTCCGAGTGTTTAAACCTTAATGCTTGAGAAATGGCAAGTAAACACCATAATTACATATCTGCCATCATGCAAGGGAGTTCGACTAATTGTCTCAGTGTTTAAACCCCAATGCATGAGAAATGGCAAGTAAACCCCACAATTACATATCTGCCATCATGCAAGAGCGTCCGAATAAGTTTCCGAGTGTTTAAACCCTAATGCGTGAGAAATGGCCAGTAAACACCATAATTACATATCTGTCATCATGCGAGAGGGTCCGAATACATGTCCGAGTGTTCGAACCCTAATGCATGAGAAATGGCAAGTAAACACCATAATTACATATCTGCCATCACTAAAGGGGGTTCGAATAAGTGTCCGAATCTTTAAACCCTAATGCACGAGAAAGGTCAAGTAAACACCATAATTGCATATCTGCCATCAGGCAAGGGGGTCCAAATAACTGTCCGAGTGTTCGAACTGTAATGCGTGAGAAATGGCAAATAAACACCATAATTACATATCTGCCATCGTGTAAGAGGCTCTGATTAAGTGTCCGAGTGTTTAAATCCTAATGCCGGAGAAATGGCAAGTAAACACCATAATTACATATCGGCCATCATGCGAGAGGGTTCGAATGAATATCCGAGTGTTCGAACCCTAATGCATGAGAACTGGCAAGTAAACACCATCATTACATATCTGCCATCATGCAAGAGGGTCCGAATAAGTGTCCGAGTGTTCTAACCATAATGAATGAGAAATGGAAAGCAAATGCCATAATTACATATATGCGATCATCCGAGAGGGTCCGAATAAGGGTCCGAGTGTTTGAACCCTAATACAAGAGAAATGGAAAGTAAACACCATAATTACATATCTGCCATCATGAAAGGGGTCCGAATAAGTGTCTGAGTGTTTAAACCCTAGTACATGAGAAATGTCAGGTAAACACCATAATTGCATATCCGCCATCTAGCAAGGGGGTCCGAATAAGTGTCCGAGTGTTCGAACCCTAATGCGTCAGAAATGGGAAGTGAACACCACATATGAGTATCTGCCATCATGCAAGGGGGTCCGATTAGTTGTCCAAGTGTTGATACCCTAATGCATGAGAAATGACAAATAAATACCATAATTGCAAATCTGCCATCATGCGAGAGAGTCCGAATAAGTGTCCGAGTGTTCGAACCCTAATGCATGAGAAATGGCAAGTAAACACCATAATTACATATCTACCATCATGCAAGAGGGTCTTAGTAAGTGTCCAAGTGTTCGAATCCTAACGCACAAGAAATGGCAAGTAAACCCCATAATTACATATCTCCCATGATGCAAGAGATTCTAAATAAGTGTCCAGGTTTTTGAACCCAAATGCAAGAGAAATGGCAAGTAAACACCGTAATTACATATCTGTCATCATGCAAGAGGGTCCGAATATGTGTCCGAGTGTTTAAACCCTAATGCATGAGAAATGGAAAGTAAACACCATAATTACATATCTGCCATCATGCAAGAGGGTCTGAATAATTGTCCCAGTGTTTAAACCCTAATGCATGAGAAATGGCAAGTAAAGCCCATAATTACATATCTGCCATAATGCAAAATGGTCCGAATAAATGTCCGAGTGTTTAAGCACTAATGAATGAGAAATGGCATTAAACACCATAATTACATATCTGCCATCATGCAAGAGGGTCCGAATAAGTGTCCGAGTGTTTGAACCCTAATGCGTTAGAAATGGCAAGTAAACACCATAATTACATATCTGTCACCATCCAACAGGGTCCGAATAAGTGTCCGAGTGTTTAAACCCTAATGCATGAAAAATGGAATGTGAACACCATAATTACATATCTGCCATCCTGTAAGAGGGTCCGAATAATTGTCCGAGTGTTTAAACACTATTGCTTGAGAAATGGAAAGTAAACACCATAATTACATATCTGCCATCATGCAAGAGGGTCTGAACAATTGTCCGAGTGTTTAAACCCTAATGCATTAGAAATGGCAAGTAAATCCCAAAATTACATGTCCGCCATCAAGGAAGACTGTCCGTATTAGTTTCCGAGTGTTTAAGCCCTAATGCATGTGAAATGGCAAGTAAACACCATAATTACATATCTGCCATCATGAAAGGGGGTCCGAATAAGTGTTTGAGTGTTTAAACCCTAATGCATGAGAAATGACAAGTAAACACCATAATTACATATCAGTCATCATGCCAAAGGGTCCGAATAAGTTTCAAAGTGTTTAAACCCTAGTGCATGAGAAATGGCAAGGAAACACCGTAATTACTTATCTGCCATCACACAAGAGGGTCCGAATAAGTGTCCGAGTGTTTGAACCCTAATGCATGAGAAATGGCAAGTAAACAACATAATTACATATCTGTCATCGTGCGAGAGGGTCTGGATAAGTGTCCGAGTGTTCGAACCCTAACGCAAGGGAAATGGCAAGCAAACACCATAACTACATATCTGCCAGGATGCAAGAGGGTCCGAATAAATGTCCGAGTGTTTAAACCTAATGCCTGAGAAATGGCAAGTAAACACCATAATTACATTTATGCCGTCATGCAAGAGGGTCCGAATACGTGTCCGAGTGTTTAAACCATAATGCATGAGAAATGGCAAATGAACACCATAATGACATATCTGCCATCATGCGAGAGGGTCCGAATAAGTGTCCGAGTGTTTGAACCCTAATGCATGACAACTGGAATGTAAACACCATAATTACATATCTGCCATCAACCAAGAGGGTCCGAATAATTGTCCGCGTGTTTAAACCCTAATGCATGAGAAATGGCAAGTCAACACCATAATTACATATCTGCCATCATGCAAGAGGGTCTCAATAAGTATCCGAGTGTTTGACTCCTAACGCTCGAGAAACGGCAAGTAAACCCCATAATTACATATCGGCCACGATGCGTAGAGATTCCAAATAAGTGTCCCGGTTTTCGAACCAAAATCCAAGAGAAATGGCAAGTAAACACCACAATTACATATCTGCCATCTTGCAAGAGGGTCCGAATAAGTGTCCGTGTGTTCGAACCCAAACACATGTGAAATGGCAAGCAAACACCGTAATTACATACCTGCCATCATGAAAGAGGGTCTGAATATGTGTCCGAGTATTTAAACCCTAATGCATGAGAAATGGCAAGTAAATCCCATAATTACATATCTGCCATCCTGAAAAAGGGTCCGAATAAGTGTCCGAATGTTTAAACCCTAATGCATGAGAAATGGCAGTAAACATCATAATTACATATCTGCCATTATGCAAGAGAGTCCGAATTAGTGTCCGAGTGTTTAAACCCTAAGCATGAGAAAATCTAAGTAAACCCTATAATTAAATATCTGCCATCATGCAAAAGGGTCTGAATAAGTGTTCGAGTATTTAAACCCTAATGCATGAGAAATGGCAAGTAAACCCCATAATTATATATCTGCCGTCATGCAAGAGGGTCCGAACAATTGTCCGAGCGTTCAACCCTAATGCAAGAGAATTGGCAAGTAAACACCATAATTACATACCTGCCATCATATAAGAGGGTTTGAATAAGTGTCCGAGTGTTCGAATCCCAACGAACGAGAAATGGCAAGTAAACCCCACAATTACATATCGGCCATGATGCATAGGGATTCTAAATCAGTGTCTTGGTTTTTGAACCCAAATGCAAGAGAAACGGCAAGTATACACCACAATTACATATCTTCCATCATGCAAGAGGGTACGAATAAGTGTCCGTGTGTTCGAACCCAAACGCATGTGAAATGGCAAGTAAACACCGTAATTACATACCTGCCATCATGAAAGCGGGTTCGAATAAGTGTTCGAGTGTTTGAACCCTAATGCACGAGAAATGTCAAGTAAACACCATAATTGCATATCTGCCATCATGCAAGGCGGTCCGAATAAGTGTCCGATTGTTCAAACCCTAATGCATGAGAAATGGCAAGTAGACACCATAATTACATACCCGCCATCATGCAAGAGGGTCCGATTAAGTGTACGAGTGTTTATACCCTAATGCATCAGAAACGGCAAATAAACACCATAATTACATATCTGCCATCATGCGAGTTGGTCCGAATAAGTGTCCGAGTGTTTAAACCCTAATGCATGAGAAATGGCAAGTAAACACCATAATTACATTTCTGCCGCCATGCTAGAGGGTCCGAGTAAGTGTTCGAGTGTTTAAACCCTAATGCATGAGAAATGGCAGTAAATATCATAATTACATATCTGCCATCATGCAACAGTATCCGAATAAGTGTCTGAGTGTTTAAACGCTAAGCACTAGAAAATTCAAGTAAACCATAATTACATATCTGCCATCATGCAAAAGGGTCCGAATAAGTGTTCGAGTGTTTAAACGCTAATGCATGAGAAATGGCAAGTAACCACCATATTTACATATCTGCCATCATGCAAGAGGGTCTGAATAATTATCCGAATGTTTAAACCCTTATGCATGAGAAATGGCAAGTAAATCCCACAATTATATATCGGCCATCATGCAAGAGGGTCCGAATAATTGTCCGAGTGTTTAAACCCTAATGCATGAGAAATGGCCAGTAAACACCATAATTACATATCTGCCATCATGCAAGAGGGTTTGAATAAGTGTTCGAGTGTTCGAATCCTAACGCACCAAAAATGGTAAGTAAACCCCATAATTACATATCGGCCATGATGCATAAAGATTCTAAATAAGTGTCCTGGTTTTCAAACCCAAATGCAAGAGAAATGGCAAGTAAACACCACAATTACATATCTGCCATCATGCAAGAGGGTCCGAATAAGTGTCCGAGTGTTCGAACCCAAATGCATGTGAAATGGCATGTAAACACCATAATTACATACCTGCCTTCATGAAAGCGGGTCCGAATAAGTGTCCGAGTGTTCGAACCCTAATGCACGAGAAATGTCAAATAAACGTCATAATTGCATATCTGCCATCAGGCAAGGCGGTTTGAATAATTGTCCGAGTGTTCGAACCCGAATGCGTTAGAAATGGCAAGTGAACACCATAATTATATATCCGCCACCATGCTAGAGGGTCCGATTAAGTGTCCGAGTGTTTATACCCTAATGCATGAGAAATGGCAAATAAACACCATAATTACATATCTGCGATCATGCGAGAGGGTCTGAATAAGTGTCCGAGTGTTTGAACCCTAATGCATGAGAACTGGCAAGTAAACACCATAATTACATATCTGCCATCATGCAAGCGGGTCCGAATAATTACCCGAGTGGTTAAACCCTAATGCATGATAAATGGCAGGTAAACACTATAATTACATATCTGCCATCATGCAAGAGGGGCTGAATAAGTGTCCGAGTGTTCGAATCCTAACGCACGAGAAATGGCAAGTAAACCCCATAATTACATATCGGCCATAATGCATAGAGATTCTAAATAAGTGTCCCGGTTTTCGAACCCAAATGCAAGAGAAATGGCAAGTAAACACCACAATTACATATCTGCTATCATGCAAGGGGGTCTGAATAAGTGTCCTGGTGTTCGAACCAAACTGCATGTGAAATGGCAAGTAAACACCGTAATTACATACCTGCCTTCATGAAAGCGGGTCCGAATAAGTGTCGCAGTATTTGAACCCTAATGCACGAGAAATGTCAAGTAAACACCATAATTGCATATCTGCCATCAGGCAAGGTGGTCCAAATAAGTGTACAAGTGTTCGAACCCTATAGGATGAGAAATGGCAAGCAAACACCATAATTACATATCCGCCATCATGCAAGAGGGTCCGATTATGTGTCCAAGTTTTTTTGCCCTAATGCAAGAGAAATGGCAAATAAACAAAATAATTACATATCTGCCATCAAGCGAGAGGGTCCAAATAAGTGTCCAAGTGTTTGAACTCTAATGCATGAGAACTGGGATGTAAACACCATAATTACGTATCTGCCATCATGCAAGAGGGTCCGAATAATAGTCCGAGTGTTTAAACTCAAATGCATTAGAATTGGCAAGTAAACACCATAATTACATATCGGCCATCATGCAAGAGGGTCTGAATAAGTGTCCGAGTGTTCAAATCCTAACGCACGAGAAATGGCAAGTAAACCCCATAATTACATAACGGCCATGAGCCAAGAGATTGTAAATAAGTGTCCTGGTTTTCGAACCCAAATGCAAGAGAAATGGCAAGTAAACACCACAATTACATATCTGCCATCATGCAGGAGGGTTCAAATAAGTGTCCAAGTGTGCGAACACAAATGCATGCGAAATGGCAAGTAAACACCATAATTACATATCTGCCATCACGCAAGAGGGTCCGAATAAGTGTGCGAGTGTTTAAACCATAATGGACGAGAAATGTCAAATAAACACCATAACTACATATCTGCCGTCATTCAAGAGGGTCCGAATAAGTGTTTGAGTGTTCGAACCCTAATGCATGAAAAATGGCAAGTAAGCACCATAATTAGAAATCTGCCATCATGCAAGAGGGTCTGAATAAGTGTCCGAGTGTTTAAACCATAATGCAAGAGAAATGGCAAGTAGACGCCATAATTGCATATCCCTCATCATGTAAGAGGGTCCGAATAAGTGTCCGAGTGTTTAAACCCTAATGCATGAGAAATGACAAGTAAACACCATAATTACATATCAGCCAACATGCCAGAGGGTCTGAATAAGTGTCCGAGTGTTCGAACCCTAATGAATGAGAAATGCCAAGTGAACACCATAATTAAATATCTGCCAACATGCAAGAGGGTCCGAATAAGTGTACGAGTGTTTAAACCCTAATGAATGAGAAATGGCAAGTAAACACCATAATTACATATCTGTCAACATGCAAAAGGGTCTGAATAAGTGTCCGAGTGATCGAAATTTAATGAATGAGAAATGGCAAGTAAACACCATAATTGAATATCTGCCATCGTGCAAGAGGGTCCGAATAAGTGTACGAGTGTGTGAACCCTAATGCATGAGAAATTTCAAATAAACACGATAGTTACATATCTGCCGTCATGCAAGAGGGTCCGAATAAGTGTCGGATTGTTTTAACCCTAATGCATGAGAAATGGCAAGTAAAGACCATAATTACATATCTGTCATCATTCAAAAGGGTCCGAATAAATGTTCGAGTGTTTAAACGCTAATGCAGGAGAAATGGCAAGTAAACACCATATTTACATATCCGCCATCAGGCAAGTGGGTCCGAATAATTATCCGAGTGTTTAAATCCTTATGCTTGAGAAATGGCAAGTAAACCCCATAATTATATATCTGCCATCATGCAAGAGGGATCGAATAATTGTCCGAGTGTTAAACCTTAATGCATGAGAAATAGCGGGTAAATACCATAATTACATACCTGCCATCATGCAAGAGGGTTTGAATAAGTGTCCGAGTGTTTGAATCCTAACGCACGAGAAATGGCAAGTAAAGCCCATAATTACATATCGGCCATGATGCGTAGAGATTGTAAATAAGTGTCCTGGTTTTCAAATCGAAATGCAAGAGAAATGGCAAGTAAACACCACAATTACAAATCTGCCATAATGCAAGAGGGTCCGAATAAGTGTCTGAGTGTTCAAACCCAAATGCATGTGAAATGGCAAGTAAACACCATAATTACATACCTGCCATCATGAAAGCGGGTCCGAATAAGTGTATGAGTGTTTGGACCCTAATGCACCAGAAATGTGAAGTAAACACCATAATTGCATATCTGCCATCAGGCAAGGCGGTCCGAATAAGTGTCCGAGTGTTCGAACCCTAATTTGTGAGAAACGGCAAGTAAACACCATAATTACATATCCGCCATCATGCAATAGGGTCCGATTAAGTGTCCGAGTGTTTATACCCTAATGCATGAGAAATGGCAAATAAACACCATAATTACATATCTGCCATCATGCGAAAGGGTCCGAATAAGTGTCCGAGTGTTTGAACCCTAATGCATGAGAACTGGCATGTAAACACCATAATTACATATCTGCCATCATGTAAGAGGGTCCGAATAATAGTCCGAGTGTTTAAACACTAATGCATGAGAAATGGCAAGTAAATACCATAATTACATGTCTGCCATCATGCAAGAGGGTCTGAATAAGTGTCCGAGTGTTCGAATCCTAACGCACGAGAAATGGCAAGTAAACCCCATAATTACATAACGGCCATGATGCAAGAGATTGTAAAGAAGTGTCCTGGTTTTCGAACCCAAATGCAAGAGAAATGGCAAGTAAACACCACAATTACATATCTGCCATCATGCAAGAGGGTTCGAGTAAGTGTCTGAGTGTTTGAACACAAATGCATGCGAAATGGCAAGTAAACACCATAATTACATATCTCCCATAACGCAAGAGTGTCCGAATAAGTGTCCGAGTGTTTAAACCATAATGCCCGAGAAATGTCAAGTAAACACCATAACTACATATCTGTCGTCATGGAAAATGGTCCGAATAAGTGTTAGAGTGTTCGAACCCTAATGCATGAAAAATCGCAAGTAAACACCATAATTAGAAATCTGCCATCATGCAAGAGGGTCCGAATAAGTGTTCGAGTGCTTAAATCATAATGCAAGAGAAATGGCAAGTAGACACCATAATTGCATATCCGTCATCATGTAAGAGGGTCTGAATAAGTGTCCGAGTGTTTAAGCCCTAATGCATGAGAAATGACAAGTAAACACCATAATTACATATCAGCCAACATGCCAGAGGGTCTGAATAAGTGTCCGCGTGTTCGAACCCTAATGAATGAGAAATGGCAAGTAAACACCATAATTAAATATATGCCATCAAGCAAGAGGTTCCGAATAAGTGTACGAGTGTTTAAACCCTAATGCATGAGAAATGTCAAGTAAACGCCATAATTGCATATCTGCCGTCATGCAAGGCAGTCCGAATAAGTGTCCAAGTGTTCAAACCCTAATGCATGAGAAATGGCAAGTAAACATCGTAATTACATATCCGCCATCATGCAACAGGGTCCGGATTAAGTGTCCGAGTGTTTATACCCTAATGCATGAGAAATGGCAAATAAACACCATAATTACATATCTGCCATCATGCGAGAGGGTCCGAATAAGTGTTCGAGTGTTCGAATCCAAATGCATGTGAAATGGCAAGTAAACACCGTAATTACATACCTGCGATCATGAAAAAGGGTCTGAATAAGTGTCCGAGTGTTCGAATCTCAATGCACGAGAAATGGCAAGTAAACCCGACAATTACATATCAGCCATGATGCGTAGAGATTCTAAATCAATGTCCTGGTTTTCGAACCCAAATGCAAGAGAAATGGCAAGTATACACCACAACTACATATCTGCCATCATGCAAGAGGGTTCGAATAAGTGTCCGTGTGGTCGAACGCAAACGCATGTGAAATGGCAAGTAAACACCGTAATTACATACCTGCGATCATGAAAGAGGGTCCGAATAAGTGTCCGAGTGTTTGAACCCTAATGCATGAGAAATGTCAAATAAACACCATAATTGTATATCTGCCATCATACAAGGCGGTCCGAATAAGTGTCCGAGTGTTCAAACCCAAATGCAAGAGAAATGGAAAGTAAACACCGTAATTACATCTCCGCCATCGTGCAAGAGGTTCCGATTAAGTGTCCGAGTGTTTATACCCTAGTGCATGAGAAATGGCAAATAAACACCGTAACTACATATCTGCTATCATGCGAGAGGGTCCGAATAAGTGTCCGAGTGTTTGAACCCTAATGCATGAGAACTGGCACGTAAACACCATAATTACATATCTGCCATCATCCAAGAGGGTCCGAATAATTTTCCGAGTGTTTAAACCCTAATGCATGAGAAATGGTAAGTAAACACCATAATTAGATATCTGCCATCATGCAAGAGGGTCGGAATAAGGGTCCGAGTGTTTAATCCCTAATACATGAGAAACGACAGTAAATATCATAATTACATGTCTGCCATCATGCAAGAGTGTCCGAATAAGTGTCCGAGTGTTTAAACCCTAAGCACGAGAAAATCCAAGTACACCATAATTACATATGTACCATCATGCAAAAGGGTTCGAATAAGTGTTTGAGTGTTTAAACGCTAATGCATGAGAAATGGCAAGTAAACACCATATTTACATATCTGCCATCATGCAAGAGGGTCCGAATAATTATCCGAGTGTTTAAACCCACATGCATGAGAAATGGCAAGTAAATCCCACAATTAGATATCTACTATCATGTCAGAGGGTCCGAATAATTGTCCGAGTGTTTAAACCCTATTGCCTGAGAAATGGCAAGTAAACACCATAATTACATACCTGCCATCATGCAAGAGGGTTTGAATAAATGTCCAAGTGTTTGAATCCTAACGCAACAGAAATGGCATGTAAACCCCATAATTACATATTGGCCATGATGCATAGAAATTCTAAATAAGTGTCCTGGTTTTCAAACCCAAATACAAGAGAAATGGCAAGTAAACACCACAATTACATATCTACCATCATGCAAGAGGGTCCGAATAAGTGTCTGATTGTTCAAACCCAAATGCATGTGAAATGGCAAGTAAACACCATAATTACATACCTGCCATCATGAAAGCGGGTCCGAATAAGTGTCCGAGTGTTTGAACCCTAATGCACGAGAAATCTCAAACAAACACCGTAATTGCATATCTGCCATCAGGCAAGGCGGTTCGAATAAGTGTCCGAGTGTTCGAACCCTAATGCGTTAGAAATGGCAAGTAAACACCATAATTACATATCCGCCATCATGCAAGAGGGTCCGATTAAGTGTCCGAGTGTTTATACCATAATGCATGAGAAATGGCAAATAAACACCATAATTGCACATCTGCCATCATGCGAGAGGGTCCGAATAAGTGTCTGAGTGTTTGAACCCTAATGCATGAAAACTGGCATGTAAACACCATAATTACATATCTGCCACCAAGCAAGCGGGTTCGAATAATTGTCCGCGTGTTTAAACCATAATGCATGACAAATGGCAGTAAATATCATAATTACATATCTTTCATCATGCAAGAGTGTCCGAATAAGTGTCCGAGTGTTTAAACCCTAAGCACGAGAAAATCCAAGTAAACCACAATTACATATCTACCATCATGCAAAAGGGTCCGAATAAGTGTTCGAGTGTTTAAACGCTAATGCATGAGAAATGGCAAGTAACCACCATATTTACATATCTGCCATCATGCAAGAGGGTTCGAATAATTATCCGAGTGTGTAAACCCTTATGCATGAGAAATGGCAAGTAAATCCCATAATTTTATATCTACCATCATGCAAGAGGGTTCGAATAATTGTCCGAGCGTTTGAACCCTAATGCATGAGAAATGGCAAGTAAACACCATAATTACACATCTGCCATCATGCAAGAGGGTTTGAATAAGTGTCCGAGTGTTCGAATCCTAACGCACCAGAAATGGCAAGTAAACCCAATAATTACATATCGGCGATGACGCATAGAGATTCTAAATAAGTGTCCCGGTTTTCGAACCCAAATGCAAGAGAAATGGCAAGTAAACACCACAATCACATATCTGCCATCATGCAAGAGGATCCGAATAAGCGTCCGAGTGTTCGAACCCAAATGCATGTGAAATGGAAAGTAAACACCATAATTACATACCTACCATCATTAAAGCGGGTCCGAATAAGTGTCCGAGTGTTTGAACCCTAATGCACGAGAAATGGCAATTAAACACCATAATTACATATCTGCCATCATGCGAGAGGGTCCGAATAAGTGTCCGAGTGTTTGAACCCTAATGCATGAGAACTGGCATGTAAACACCATAATTACATGTCTGTCATCATGCAAGAGGGTACGAATAATTGTCCGAGTGTTTAAACCCTAATGCTTGAGAAATGGAAAGTAAACACTATAATTACACATCTGCCATCATGTAAGAGGGGCTGAATGAGTGTCTGAGTGTTCGAATCCTAACGCACGAGAAATGGCAAGTAAACCCCATAATTACATATCGGCCATGATGCATAGAGATTCTAAATAAGTGTCATGGTTTTCGAACCCAAATCCAAGAGAAATGGCAAGTAAACACCACAATTACATATCTGCGATAAAGCAAGGGGGTCTGAATAAGTGTCCTAGTGTTCCAACCCAAATGCATGTGAAATGGCAAGTAAACACCGTAATTACACACCTGCTATCATGTAAGCGGATCCGAATAAGTGTCCGAGTATTTGAACCCTAATGCACGAGAAATGTCAAGTAAACACCATAATTGCATATCTGCCATCAGGCAAGGCTGTCCAAATAAGTGTCCAAGTGTTTGAACCCTAATGCATGAGAAATAGCAAGCAAACACCATAATTACATGTCTGCCATCATGCAAGAGCGTCCGATTAAGTGTCCGAGTGTTTATGCCCTAATGCATGAGAAATGGCAAATAAACAAAATAATTACATATCTGCCATCATGCGAGAGGGTCCGAATAAGTGTCCGAGTGTTTGAACCCTAATGCATGAGAACTGGCATGTAAACACCATAATCACATATCTGCCATCATGCTAGAGGGTCCGAATAATAGTCCAAGTGTTTAAACCCTAATGCATGAGAATTGGCAAGTAAACACCATAATTACATATCTGCCATCATGCAAGAGGGTTCGAATAATTATCAGAGTGTTTAAACCGTAATGCATGAGAAATGGCAAGTAAACCACATAATTGTATATTTGCCATCATGCAAGAGGGTCCGAATAATTTTCCGAGTGTTTAAACCCTAATGCATGAGAAATGGCAAATAAAAACCATAATTACATACCTGCCACCACGTAAGAGGGTCTGAATGAGTGTCCGAGTGTTCGAATCCTAACGCACGAGAAATGGCAAGTAAACCCCACAATTACATATCGACCATGATGCATAGAGATTCTAAATCAGTGTCCTGGTTTTCGAAACCAAATGCAACAGAAATGGCAAGTATACACCACAATTACATATCTGCCATCATACGAGAGGGTCCGAATAAGTGTCTGTGTGTTCGAACCCAAACGCATGTGAAATGGCAAGTGAACACCGTAATTACGTACCTGCCATAATGAAAGCGGGTCCGAATAAGTGTCCGAGTGTTTGAACCCTAATGCACGAGAAATGTCAAGTAAACACCATAATTGCATATCTGCCATCATGCAAGGCGGTCTGAATAAGTGTCCGAGTGTTCAAACCCTAATGCATGAGAAATGGCAAGTGAACACCGTAATTACATATCCGCCATCATGCAAGAGGGTCCGATAAGGTGTCCGAGTGTTTATACCCTAATGCATGAGAAATGGCAAATAAACACCATAATTACATATCTGCCATCGTGCGAGAGGGTCCGAATAAGTGTCCGAGCGTTTGAACTCTAATGCATGAGAACTGGCATGTAAACACCAGATTTACATATCTGCCATCATCCAAGAGGGTCCGAATAATTGTCCGAGTGTTTAAACCCTAATGCATGATAAATGGCATGTAAACAGCCCAATTACATATCTGCCATCATGTAAGAGGGTCGGAATAAGTGTCCGAGTCTTTAAACATTAATGCATGAGAAATGGGAAGTAAACCCCTTAATTACATATCTTCCATCATGGAAAAGGGTCCGAATAATTGTCCGAGTGTTTAAAACCTAATGCACGAGAAATGACAGTAAACATCATAATTACATGTCTGCCATCATGCGAGAGGGTCCGAATAAGTGTCCGAGTGTGTAAACCCTAAGCATGGGAAAGTCCAAGTAAACCATAATTACATATCTGCCATCATTCAAAAAGGTCCGAATAAGTGTTCGAGTGTTTATACCCTAATGCAGGAGAAATGGCAAGTAAACGCCATATTTACATATCTGCCATCATGCAAGAGGGTCTGAATAAGTGTCCGAGTTTTCGAATCCTAACGCACGAGAACTGGCAAGTAAACCACATAATTACATATCGGCCATGATGCATAGAGATTCTAAATCAGTGTCCTGGTTTTCGAACCCAAATGCAAGAGAAATGGCAAGTAAACACCGTAATTACATACCTGCCATCTTGAAAGCGGGTCCGAATAAGTGTCCGAGTGTTTGAACCCTAATGCACGAGAAATGTCAAGTAAACACCATAATTGCATATTTGTCATCATGCAAGGCGGCCCGAATAAGTGTCCGAGTGTTCGAACGCTAATGCGTGAGAAATGGCAAGTAAACACCATAATTACATATCCGCCATCATGCAAGAGGGTCTGATTAAGTGTCCGAGTATTTATGCCCTAATGTATGAGAAATGGTAAATAAACACCAGAATGACATATCTGCCATCATGCGAGAGGGTCCGGAAAAGTGTCCGAGTGTTTCAACCCTAATGCAAGAGAACTGGCATGTAAACACCATAATTACATATCTGCCATCATCCAAGAGGGTCCGAAAAATTGTCCGAGTGTTTCAACCCTAACGAATGAGAAATGGAAAGTAAACACCATAATTACATATCTGCCATCATGCAAGAGGGTCTCAATACGTGTCCGAGTGTTCGAATCCTAACGCACGAGAAATGGCAAGTAAACCCCATAATTACATATCGACTATGATGCGTAGAGATTCTAAATAAGTGTCCCGGTTTTCGAACCAAATCCAAGAGAAATGGCAAGTAAACACCACAATTACATATCTGCCATCATGCAAGAGGGTCTGAATAAGTGTCCGTGTGTTCGAACCCAAACGCATGTGAAATGGCAAGTCAACACCGGAATTACATACCAGCCATCATGGAAGAGGGTCTGAATAAGTGTCCGAGTATTTAAACCCTAATGCATGAGAAATGGCAAGTAAATCCCAAAATTACATATCTGCCATCCTGAAAAAAGTTCCGAATAAATGTCCGAGTGTTTAAACTCTAATGCATGAGAAATGGCAGTAAACATCGTAATTACATATCTGCCATCACGCAAGAGGGACTGAATTAGTGTCCGAGTGTTTAAACCCTAAGCACGAGAAAATCTAAGTAAACCCCATAATTACATATTTGCCATCATGCAAAAGGGTCTGAATAAGTGTCCGAGTATTTAAACCCTAATGCATGAGAAATGGCAAGTAAACCCCATAATTATATATCTGCCATCATGCAAGAGTGTCCGAATAATTGTCCGAGTGTTTAACCCAAATACATGAGAAATGGCAAGTAAACACCATAATTACATGCCTTCCATCATGCAAGAGGGTCTGAATAAGTGTCCGAGTGTTCGAATCCCAATGCACGAGAAATGGCAAGTAAACCCCATAATTACATATCGGCCATGATGCATAGAGATTCTAAATCAGCGTCCTGGTTTTCGAACCCAAATGCAAGAGAAATGGCAAGTATACACCACAATTACATATTTGCCATCATGCAAGAGGGTCCGAATAAGTGTCCGTGTGTTCGAACCCAAACGCATGTGAAATGGCAAGTAAACACCGTAATTACATACCTGCCATCATGAAAGCGGGCCCGAATAAGTGTCCGAGTGTTTGAACCCTAATGCACGAGAAATGTCAAGTAAACACCATAATTGCGTATCTGCCATCATGCAAGGCAGTCCGAATAAGTGTCCGAGTGTTCAAACCCTAATGCATGAGAAATGGCAAGTAAACACCGTAATTACATATCTGCCATCGTGCAAGAGGGTCCGATAATGTGTCCGAGTGTTTATACCCTAGTGCATGAGAAATGGCAAATAAACACCATAATTACATATCAGCCATCATGCGAGAGGGTCCGAATAAGTGTCCAAGTGTTTGAACCCTAGTGCATGAGAACTGGCACGTAAACACCATATTTACATATCTGCCATCATGCTAGAGGGTCCGAATAATTGTCCGAGTGTTTAAATCCTAATGCATGAGAAATGGCAAGTAGACACAATAATTACATAGCTGGCATCATGCAAGAGGGTTCGAATAAGTGTCAGAGTGTTCGAATCCCAACGCACGAGAAATGGCAAGTAAATCCATAATTACATATCGGCCATGATGCATAGAGATTCTAAATAAGTGTCCTGGTTTTCGAACCCAAATGCAAGAGAAATGGCAAGTAAACAACACAATTACATATCTGCCATCATCCAAGAGCATCCGAATAATTGTCCGAGTGTTCGAACCCAAATGCATGTGAAATGGCAAGTAAACACCGTAATTACATACCGGCCATCATGAAAGCGGGTTCGAATAAGTGTCTGAATGTTTGAACCCTAATATACGAGAAATGTCAAGTAAACACCATAATTGCATATCTGCCATCATGCAAGACGGTCCGAATAAGTGTCTAAGTGTTCGAACCGTAATGCGTGAGGAATGGCAAGTAAACACCATAATTACATATCCGCCATCATGCAAGAGGGTCCGATTAAGTGTCCGAGTGTTTATAGCCAAATGCATGAGAAATGGCAAATAAACACCATAATTACATATCTGCCATCATGCGAGAGGGTCCGAATAAGTGTCCGAGTGTTTGAACCCTAATGCATGAGAACTGAAATGTAAACACCATAATTACATATCTGCCATCATGCAAGAGGGTCTGAGTAAGTGTCCGAGTGTTTGAACCCTAATGCATGAGAAATGGCAAGTAAACACCGTAAATACATATCTGCCATCATGCAAAAGGGTCCGAATAAGTGTCCGAGTGTTTAAATCCTAATGCATGAGAAATGGCAGTAAACATCATAATTTCATATCTGTCATCATGCAAGAGCGTCCGAATAAGTGTCCTAGTGTTTAAACCCTAAGGATGAGAAAATCCAAGTAAACCATAATTACATATCTGCCATCATGGCAAAGGGTCCGAATAAGCGTTCGAGTGTTTAAACCCTAATGCACGAGAAATGGCAAATAAACACCATATTTACATATCTGCTATCATGCAAGAGGGTCCGAATAATTATCCGAGTGTTTAAACCCTAGTGGATGAGATATGGCAAGCAAATCCCATAATTATATATCTGCCATCATGCAAGAGGGTCCGAATAATTGTCCGAGTGTTTAAACCCTAATGCATGAGAAATGGCAAGTAAACACCATAATTACATACCTGCCATCATGCAACAGGGTCCGAATAAGTGTTCGAGTGTTTGAACCCAAATGCATGTGAAATGGCAAGTAAACACCGTAATTACATACTTGCCATCATGAAAGCGGGTCCGACTAAGTGTCCGAGTGTTTGAATCCTAATACACGAAAAATGTCAGGTAAACACCATAATTGCATATCTTCCATCATGCAAGGCGGTCCGAATAAGGGTCCGACTGTTCGAACCCTAATGCGTGAGAAATGGCAAGTAAACACCATAATTACATATCCGCTATCATGCAAGAGTGTCCGAATGAATGTCCGAGTTATTGAACACTAATGCATGAGAACTGGCACGTAAACACCATAATTACATATCTGCCATCATCTAAGAGGGTCCGAATAATTGTCCGAGTGTTTAAACCGTAATACATGAGAAATGGCAAGTAAACACCATAATTACATATCTGCCATCATGCAAGAGGGTCGGAATAAGTGTCCGAGTGTTTAAACACTAATGCATGAGAAATGGGAAGTAAACTGCTTAATTACATATCTGCCATCATGGAAAAGGGTCCGAATAATTGTCCGAGTGTTTAAAACCTAATGCACGAGAAATGGCAGTAAACATCATAATTACATATCTGCCATCTTGCGTGAGGGTCCGAATAAGTGTCCGAGTGTGTAAACCCTAAGCACGAGAAAGTCCAAGTAAACCATAATTACATATCTGCCATCATTCAAAAAGGTCCGAATAAGTGTTCGAGTGTTTATACCCTAATGTATGAGAAATGGCAAGTAAACACCATATTTACATATCTGCCATCATGCAAGAGGGTCTGAATAAGTGTCCGAGTGTTCGAATCCTAACGCACGAGAACTGGCAAGTAAACCACATAATTACATATCGGCCATGATGCATAGAGATTCTAAATAAGTGTCCTGGTTTTCGAACCCAAATGCAAGAGAAATGGCAAGTAAACACCACAATTACATATCTGCCATCATGCAAGAGGGTCCGAATAAGTGCCCGGGTGTTCGAACCCAAATGCAAGTGAAATGGCAAGTAAACACCGTAATTACATACCTGCCATCATGAAAGCGGGTCCGAATAAGTGGCCGATTGTTTGAACCCTAATGCACAAGAAATGTCTAGTAAACACCATAATTGCATATTTGTCATCATGCAAGGCGGACCAAATAAGTGTCCGAGCGATCGAACCCTAATGCGTGAGAAATGGCAAGTAAACACCATAATTACATATCCGCCATCATGCAAGAGGGTCTGATTAAGTGTCCGAGTATTTATACCCTAATGTATGAGAAATGGCAAATAAACACCAGAATGACATATCTGTCATCATGCGAGAGGATCCGAATAAGTGTCCGAGTGTTTCAATCCTAATGCAAGAGACCTTGCATGTAAACACCATAATTACATATCTGCCATCATCCAAGAGGGTCCGAAAAATTATCCGAGTGTTTCAACCCTAATGAATGAGAAATGGCAAGTAAACACCACAATTACATATCTGCCATCATGCAAGAGGGTCTCAATAAGTGTCCGAGTGTTCGAATCCAAACGCAGGAGAAATGGCAAGTAAACCTCATAATTACATATCGACCATGATGCGTAGAGACTCTAAATAAGTGTCCCGGTTTTCGAACCCAAATCCAAGAGAAATGGCAAGTAAACACCACAATTACATATCTGCCATCATGCAAGAGGGTCCGAATAAGTGTCCGTGTGTTCGAACCCAAATTCATGTGAAATGGCAAGTAAACACCGTAATTACATACCAGCCATCATGAAAGAGGGTCTGAATAAGTGTCCAAGTATTTAAACCCTAATGCATGAGAAATGGCAAGTAAATCCCAAAATTACATATCTGCCATCCAGAAAAAAGTTCCGAATACGTGTCCGAGTGTTTAAACCCTAATGCATGAGAAATGGCAGTAAACATCATAATTACATATCTGCCATCATGCAAGAGGGACCGAATTAGTGTCCGAGTGTTTAAACCCTAAGCACGAGAAAATCTATGTAAACCCCGTAATTACATATTTGCCATCATGCAAAAGGGTCTGAATAAGTGTCCGAGTATTTAAACCCTAATGCATGAGAAATGGCAAGTAAACCCCATAATTATATATCTGCCATCATGCAAGAGTGTCCGAATAATTGTCCGAGTGTTTAACCCAAATGCAAGAGAAATGGCAAGTAAACACCATAATTACATGCCTGCCATCTTGCAAGAGGGTCTGAATAAGTGTCCGAGTGTTCAAATCCCAACGCACGAGAAATGGCAAGTAAACCCCACAATTACATATCGGCCATGATGCATAGAGATTCTAAATCAGCGTCCTGGTTTTCGAACCCAAATGCAAGAGAAATGGCAAGTATACACCACAATTACATATCTGCCATCATGCAAGAGGGTCCGAATAAGTGTCCGTGTGTTCGAACCCAAACGCATGTGAATTGGCAAGTAAACACCGTAATTACATACCTGCCATCATGAAAGCGGGCCCGAATAAGTGTCCAAGTGTTTGAACCCTAATGTACGAGAAATGTCAAGTAAATACCATAATTGTGTATCTGCCGTCATGCAAGGCGGTCCGAATTAGTGTCCGAGTGCTCAAGCCCTAATGCATGAGAAATGGCAAGTAAACACCGTAATTACATATCTGCCATCGTGCAAGAGGGTCCGATAAAGTGTCCGAGTGTTTATACCCCAGTGCATGAGAAATGGCAAATAAACACCATAATTACATATCAGCCATCATGCGAGAGGGTCCGAATAAGTGTCCGAGTGTTTGAACCCTAATGCATGAGAACTGGCACGTAAACACCATAGTTACATATCTGCCATCATCCAAAAGGGTCCGACTAATTTTTCGAGTGTTTAAACCCTAATGCATAAGAAATGGTAAGTACACAACATAATTACATATCTGCCATCATGCAAGAGGGTCGGAATAAGGGTCCGAGTGTTTAAACCCTAATTCATGAGAAATGGCAGTAAATATCATAATTACATATCCGCCATCATGCAAGAGTGTCCGAATAAGTGTCCAAGTGTTTAAACCCTAAGCACGAGAAAATCCAAGTAAGCCATAATTACATATCTGCCATCATGCAAAAGGGTCCGAATAAGTGTTCGAGTGTTTAAACGCTAATGCATGAGAAATGGCAAGTAAACACCATATTTACATATCTGCCATCATGCAAGAGGGTTCGAATAATTATCCGAGTGTTTAAACCCTTATGCATGAGAAATGGGAAGTAAACCCCATAATTACATATCGGCCATGATGCATAGAGATTCTAAATATGTGTCCTGGTTTTCAAACCCAAATACAAGAGAAATGGCAAGTAAACACCACAATTACATACCTGCCATCATGAAACCGGGTCTGAATAAGTGTCCGAGTGTTTGAACCCTAATGCACGAGAAATGTCAAGAAAACACCATAATTGCATATCTGCCATCAGGCACGGCGGTTCGAATAAGTGTCCGAGTGTTCAAACCTAATGCGTTAGAAACGGCAAGTAAACACCATAATTACATATCCGCCATCATGCAAGAGGGTCCGATTAAGTGTCCGAGTGTTTATACCCTAGTGCATGAGAAATGGCAAATAAACACCATAATTACATATCTGCCATCATGCGAGAGGGTCCGAATAAGTGTCTGAGTGTTTGAACCCTAATGCATGAGAACTGGCATGTAAACACCATAATTACATATCTGCCATCATGCAAGAGGGTCCGAATAATAGTCTGAGTGTTTAAACCCTAATGCATGAAAAATGACAAGTAAACACTATAATTACATATCTGCCATCATGCAATTGGGGCTAAATAAGTGTTCGAGTGTTCGAATCCTAACGCACGAGAAATGGCAAGTAAACCCCATAATTACATATCGGCCATGATGCATAGCGATTCTAAATAAGTGTCCCGGTTTTCGAACCCAAATCCAAGTGAAATGGCAAGTAAACACCACAATTACATATCTGCTTTCATGCATGGGGGTCCGAATAAGTGTCCTAGTTTTCGAACCCAAATGCATGTGAAATGGCAAGTAAACGCCGTAATTACATACATGCCATCATACAAGCGGGTCCGAATAAGTGTCTGAGTATTTGAACCCTAATGCACGAGAAATGTCAAGTAAACACCATAATTGCATGTCTGCCATCAGGCAAGGCGGTCCAAATAAGTGTCCAAGTGTTCGAACCCTAACGCATGAGAAATGGCAAGCAAACACCATAATTACATATCCGCCATCATGCAAGAGGGTCCGATTAAGTGTCTGAGTGTTTAGGCCGTAATGCTTGAGAAATGGTAAATAAACACCATAATTACATATCTGCCACCATGCGAGGGGGTCCGAATAAGTGTCCGAGTGTTTGAACCCTAATGCATGAGAACTGGCATGTAAACACCATAATTACATATCTGTCATCATGCAAGAGGGTCCGAATAATAGTCCGAGTGTTTAAACCCTAATGCATGAGAAATGGCAAGTAAACACCATAATTACATATCTGCCATCATGCAAGAGGGTCTGAATAAGTGTCCGAGTGTTCGAATCCTAACGCACGAGAAATGGCAAGTAAACCCCAAAATTACATAACGGCCATGATGCAAGAGATTATAAAGAAGTGTCCTGGTTTTCGAACCCAAATGCAAGAGAAATGGCAAGTAGACACCACAATTACATATCTGCCATCATGCAAGAGGGTTCGAATAAGTGTCCGAGTGTTCGAACACAAATGCATGCGAAATGGCAAATAAACACCATAATTACATATCTGCCATCACGCAAGAGGGTCCGAATAAGTGTTCGAGTGTTGAAACCATAATGCACGAGAAATGTCAAGTAAACACCATAACTACATATCTGCCGCCATGCAAGAGGGTCCGATTAAGTGTTTGAGTGTTCGAACCCTAATGCTTGAAAAATGGCAAGTAAGCATCATAATTAGAAATCTACCATCATGCAAGAGTAACTGTCCAAGTGTTTAAACCATAATGCAAGAGAAATGGCAAGTAGACACCATAATTGCATATCCGTTATTATGTAAGAGGGTCCGAATAAGTGTCCGAATGTTTAAACCCTAATGCATGAGAAATGACAAGTAAACACCATAATTACATATCAGCCAACATGCCAGAGGGTCTGAATAAGTGTCCGAGTGTTCGAACCCTAATGAATGAGAAATGGCAAGTAAACACCATAATTAAATATCTGCCATCATGCAAGAGGGTCCGAATAAGTGTACGAGTGTTTAAACCCTAATGCATGAGAAATGTCAAGTAAACGCCATAATTGCATATCTGCTGTCATGCAAGGCGGTCCGAATAAGTGTCCGAGTGTTCCAACCCTAATGCATGAGAAATGGCAAGTAAACACCATAATTACATACTTGCCATCATGAAAGAGGGTCTGAATAAGTGTCCAAGTGTTCGAATCCCAACGCACGAGAAATGACAAGTAAACCCCACAATTACATATCAGCCATGATGCATAGAGATTCTAAATCAGTGTCCTGGTTTTCGAACCCAAATGCAAGAGAAATGGCAAGTATACACCACAATTGCATATCTGCCATCATGCAAGAGGGTCTGAATAAGTGTCCGTGTGGTCGAACCCAAACGTATGTGAAATGGCAAGTAAACACCGTAATTACATACCGATCATCATGAAAGTGGGTCCGAATAAGTGTCCGAGTGTTTGAACCCTAATGCACGAGAAATGTCAAGTAAACACCATAATTGCATATCTGCCATCATGCAAGGCGGTCCGTATAAGTGTCCGAGTGTTCAAACCCTAATGCATGAGAAATGGCAAGTAAACACTGTAATTACATATCCGCCATCGTGCAAGAGGGTCCGATTAAATGTCCGAGTGTTTATACCCTAGTGCATGAGAAATGGCAAATAAACATCGTAATTACATATCTACCATCATGCGAGAGGGTCCGAATAAGTGTCCGAGTGTTTGAACCCTAATGCATGAGAACTGGCACGTAAACACAATAATTACGTATCTGCCATCATCCAAGAGGGTCCGAATAATTTTGCGAGTGTTTAAACCCTAATGCATGAGAAATGGTAAGTAAACACCATAATTACATATCTGCCATCATGCAAGAGGGTCGGAATAAGGGTCCGAGTGTTTAAACCCTAATACATGAGAAATGGAAGTAAATATGATAATTACATATCTGCCATCATGCAAGGGTGTCCGAATAAGTGTCCGAGTGTTTAAACCCTAAGCACGAGAAAATCCAAGTAAACCATAATTACATATCTGCCATCATGCAAAAGGGTCCGAATAAGTGTTCAAGTGTTTAAACGCTAATGCATGAGAAATGGCAAGTAAACACCATATTTACGTATCTGCCATCATGCAAGAGGGTCCGAATAATTACATATCTGCTATCATGTAAGAGGGTCCGAATAATTGTTCGAGTGTTTAAACCCTAATGCCTGAGAAATGGCAAGTAAACACCATAATTACATACCTGCCAACATGCAAGAGGGTTTGAATAAATGTCCGAGTGTTTGAATCCTAACGCAACAGAAATGGCAAGTAAACCCCATAATTACATATCGACCATGATGCATAGAAATTTAAATAAGTGTCTTGGTTTTCAAGCCCAAATACAAGAGAAATGGCATGTAAACACCACAATTACATATCTGCCATCATGCAAGAGGGTCCGAATAAGTGTCCGATTGTTCCAACCCAAATGCCTGTGAAATGGCAAGTAAACACCATAATTACATACCTGCCATCATGAAAGCGGATCCGAATAAGTGTCCAAGTGTTTGAACCGTAATGCACAAGAAATGTCAAGTAAACACCATAATTGCATATATGCCATCAGGCAAGGCGGTTCGAATAAGAGTCCGATTGTTTGAACCCTAATGCGTTAGAAATGGCAAGTAAACACCATAATTACATAACAGCCATCATGCAAGAGGGTTCGATTAAGTGTCCAAGTGTTTATACCCTAATGCATGAGAAATGGCAAATAAACACCATAATTACATATCTGCCATCATGCGAGAGGGTCCGAATAAGTGTCCGAGTGTTTGAACCCTAATGTATGAGAACTGGCATGTAAACACCATAATTACATATCTGCCATCATGCAAGAGGGTCCCAATAATTGTCCGATTGTTTAAACCCTAATGCATGAGAAATGACAGTAAATATCATGATTACATATCTGCCATCATGCAAGAGTGTCCGAATAAGTGTCCGAGTGTTTAAACGCTAAGCACGAGAAAATCCAAGTAAACCTTAATTACATATCTTCCATCATGCAAAAGGGTCCGAATAAGTGTTCGAGTGTTTAAACGCTAATGCATGAGAAATGGCAAGTAACCACCATATTTACATATCTGCTATCATGCAAGAGGGTCCGAATAATTATCCGAGTGTTTAAACCCTTATGCAAGAGAAATGGCAAGTAAATCCCATAATTATATATCTGCCATCATGCAAGAGGGTCCGAATAATTGTCCGAGTGTTTAAACCGTAATGCATGAGAAATGGCAAGTAAACACCATAATTACATATCTGCCATCATGCAAGAGGATTTGAATAAGTGTCCGAGTGTTCGAATCCTAACGCACCAGAAATGGCAAGTAAATAATTACACATCGGCCATGATGCATAGAGATTCTAAATGAGTGTCCGGGTTTTCGAACCCAAATGCAAGAGAAATGGCAAATAAACAAAATAATTACATATCTGTCATAATGCGAGAGGGTCCGAATAAGTGTCCGAGTGTTTGAACCCTACTGCATGAGAACTGGCATGTAAACACCATAATTACATATCTGCCATTATGCAAGAGGGTTCGAATAATTGTCCGAGTGTTTAAACCCTAATGCATGAGAAATGGCAAGTAAACAATATAATTACATATCTGCCATCATGCAAGAGGGTTCGAATAAGTGTCTGAGTGTTCGAACCTAATGCGTTAGAAACGACAAGTAAACCCCATAATTACATATCCGCCATCATGCAAGAGGGTCCGATTAAGTGTCCGAGTGTTTATACCCTAATGCATGAGAAGTGGCAAATAAACACCATAATTACATATCTGCCATCATGCGAGAGGGTCCGAATAAGTGTCCGAGTGTTTGAACCCTAATGCATGAGAACTGGCATGTAAACACCATAATTACATATCTGCCATCATGCAAGAGGGTCCGAATAATTGTATGAGTGTTTAAACCCTAATGCATGAGAAATGGCATGTAAACACTATAATTACATATTTGCCATCATGCAATTGGGGCTGAATAAGTGTCCGAGTGTTCGAATCCTAACGCACGGGAAATGGCAAGTAAACCCCATAATTACATATCGGCCATGATGCATAGAGATTCTAAATAAGTGTCCCGGTTTTCGAACCCAAATCCAAGTGAAATGGCAAGCAAACACCACAATTACATATCTGCTTTCATGCATGGTGGTCCGAATAAGTGTCCTAGTTTTCGAACCCAAATGCATGTGAAATGGCAAGTAAACACCGTAATTACATACCTGCCATCATACAAGCGGGTCCGAATAAGTGTCTGAGTATTTGAACCCTAATGCACGAGAAATGTCAAGTAAACACCATAATTGCATGTCTGCCATCAGGCAAGGCGGTCCAAATAAGTGTCCAAGTGTTCGAACCCTAACGCATGAGAAATGGCAAGCAAACACCATAATTACATATCCGCCATCATGCGAGAGGGTCTGAATAGGTGTCCGAGTGTTTGAGCCCTAATGCATGAGAACTGGCATGTAAACACCATAATTACATATCTGCCATCATGCAAGATGGTCCGAATAATAGTCCGAGTGTTTCAACCCTAATGCATGAGAATTGGCAAGTAAACACCATAATTACATACCTGCCATCATGCAGGGGGGTCTGAATAAGTGTCCAAGTGTTCGAATCCTAACGCATGAGAAATGGCAAGTAAACCCCATAATTACATAACGGCCATGATGCAAGAGATTGTAAATAAGTGTCCTGGTTTTCGAACCCAAATGCAAGAGAAATGGCAAGTAAACACCACAATTACATATTTGCCATCATGCAAGTGGGTTCGAATAAGTGTCCGAGTGTTCGAACACAAATGCTTGCGAAATGGCAAGTAAACACCATAATTACATATCTGCCATCACGCAAGAGGGTTCGAATAAGTGTCCGAGTGTTTAAACCATAATGCACGAGAAATGTCAAGTAAACACCATAACTACATATCTGCCGTCATGCAAGAGGGTCCGAATAAGTGTTTGAGTGTTCGAACCCTAATGCATGAAAAATGGAAAGTAAACACCATAATTAAAAATCTGACATCAGGCAAGAGGGTCCGAATAAGTGTCCGAGTGTTTAAACCATAATGCAAGAGAAATATCAAGTAGTCACCATAATTGCATATCCGTCATCATGTAAGAGGGTCCGAATAAGTGTCCGAGTGTTTAAACCACAATGCAAGAGAAATGGCAAGTAGTCACCATAATTGCATATCCGTCATCATGTAAGAGGGTCCGAATAAGTGTCCGAGTGTTTAAACCCTAATGAATGAGAAATGACAAGTAAACACCATAATTACATATCTGTCATCATACAAAAGGGTCCGAATAAGTGTTCGAGTGATCGAACGCTAGTGAATGAGAAATGGCAAGTAAACACCATAATTGAATATCTGCCATCATGCAAGAGGGTCTGAATAAGTGTACGAGTGTTTGAACCTTAATGCATGAGAAATGGCAAGTAAACACCATAATTACATATCTGCCATCATGCAAGAGGGTCTGAATAAGTGTACGAGTGTTTGAACCTTAATGCATGAGAAATGGCAAGTAAACACCATAATTACATATCTGCCATCATGCAAGAGGGTCTGAATAAGTGTACGAGTGTTTGAACCTTAATGCATGAGAAATGGCAAGTAAACACCATAATTACATATCTGCCACCATGCAAAAGGGTCCGAATAAGTGTCCGAGTGTTTAAACCCTTATGCATGAGAAATGGAAAATAAACACCATAATTATATATCGGCTATCATGCAAGAGGGTCCGAATAATTGTCCGAGTGTT
>NW_021026547.1:229274-255142 GCF_004153795.1 Camellia sinensis | reverse complement strand
AAAATTACCTAAAATTTTAAAAATATTCACTAAAAACAAAAAAAAAAACACGAAAAATAAAAAACTCAAATTTTTAAAAAATTAAATTTAAAAAACTGAAACCAAACGCACTTTTTTTGGGGGGTCTAATTCACTTGTTAACAAAACTTATTATTATTATGTAAAATATCACTTGAATTACGAAAAGTCATACATGGGTGTTCTTTTGAGATAAATTTTGTAGCCCGGTTTTTATGTTATTTTAACGTTGAAAAAATTTTATTTGGGATAAATTTTAATTTTTTTTGTAGTTGATTTGATGACTGTAAAAGAAAAATTAAAATAATTATAATTTAGATGTAACATTTTGACTTTTAACTAAATTAACTTATTTTATCTTTTTATACTAATTTAGTCACTTTAACCTATACCAAATTATTCCATAATCATACAACACATTACACATAAATTGACACATCATATTTTAAATATAAAATGACAGAGTTTATTGTATACATCAATTTTATTTAATTTGGGACACAACCCATTAATATCTCATAAACATGAAAAAATTTATCATTAATCATTCCAAAATATTATCCATTCACACCACACCAGAGGTGAGGCCTATCCCATCATCAGTGGTGCTAGGGACCCCCAATGGGGGCACCCCCAGCACCCTCAGTAGGCCAAAAACAATTTTTTTTTTCCCTTTCTTTCCAATCACGCGGTGCCACGTAGCACTAGGGGTCATTGGGGGTTACTGGGGGTGGGGTCTCAAGCTTTATTCATCCCATCATGGAGAAAAGGGTTTGAGAACTCAATGTGTGATATACAATTGTAACAAGTGTGATGGTAAAGAGCTACCAATCCTACCCATTGATAAAAACTAAATATTAAGTGTTAATATGACATTTTTTACATTATCATCAACTAGTATTGTTAATAAAATGATTAATTACACTTTTCACTTTTATGGTTTGATTCAAATTTTACTTTAAATCTTATAGTTATAATTTGAGTAATTTAATCTCTGCATTTTAAGTTGAGTTGTAATTTGGTCCTTACATTTAAATTTATGTTGCTTTTTTCTATGTGTACACATTAAAAAATTGATAAATTTTTCAAAATTATTGATTTTAACCTCAAACTTAAATGAAATTACCAAATTGAAACTAAATTTTAAAAATATGAACCAAACTATTAAATTTGAGATAATGGTAACCAAAGTAAAATTTGGGTCAAAGTAGATGAGTTAATAAAATTACTCCATAGACCTGAACAGCCCCAAGAGTTGTTGTAGTGTTAAAAAATTTATAAAAGGGGTATTAAAATGTGTAAAAAAAAATGCATAAAAATATAAAAGTATTTTAAAATATATAAAAAGTAAATTACAATTATAAATTATTGTTATTTTATATTTGACAACCTTTAAAGCGGTCCTTAGAAAGACCCATAAAATTAAAAGAATAAGATCGACATTATGTAAATATAATTGACCAAAGATTGAAATTATCTATCAATCCATAATAAATGACATCAACGTTGCATGTATTATATATAAAATAAATATGATATATAAAATATTAAAATATTTATAGTTTTAATACATTTTTTAAATATTTTAAAAAAATCACACATTTCAATGTAATTTTAACATGTTAACAATTACCTTTAAGACTGTTTTCACAATTTTAAAATTTTCATACGAATTATTAAATATTTTATATAATATGGGTAAATTTTAATTACATCTCTTGAAATATAAATTTAATACATATCATTCTTTGATGTTTGAAAAATTACACAAACCCCCTGTTATTGTAATTATTTATATGAAATGAAAATATTGAACTCATGCACTCTCTATTTTCTTATTTTGCTTTACCTTCTCTTTTTTTTTTTCTACATTTTTTTTTGTCCTTTCTTTTGCTTTATTTTTTTTCCCAATATAATTTCATTTATTTTTCTACTAGAAATTGTTGCATTTTATATAAGTAGAGGGTTTGTAAAATAAGACTATTAACCACAATGATGATAATATAATTTTCAAAACGTTAAGAGATGGAATATAATTAAACCAGACCTCATAGGATATAATATTTATATAGATGTAAGTTAACATATTTAGCAATTTTTTTAGAATTCTTATTGGCCTCGTTTGTTTCGGGAAATAGAGGGGGGATTGGGATTGAGATGGAGATAAGACCCATTAATATTGTGTTTGTTTTAGGAGATAGAGAGGGATAAGGATGGGTCTTGCGGAGGGGATTAGGATGAAGGCTTGAACTTAGTATTAGAAAATAATTCACTAAATTATTTTTTTTTATTTTTCACATGCTGGGCATTTTTTTTTTTGAACATTAATGTTTTTTGTAATTTTTGTTAAGTAAAAATCATAATTTTAATTCTTTTACTTTATTTTTTATTTTTTACATGTTGTCCTTTTTTTTTTTATCATTGATGTTTAATGTTTTTGTATTTTTTATGGGACACTTTTTCACAAATCCCTTTTCACATACTTATATTCTATTTAATCCATATTATTTTATTATGCTCCAGTAAGTCCTATGGGTGACATAATTACCAAAATATCCCTAATAATATTTACATTTACATTATGAATGTTCGTGATGTGAATGTTCACACCGTCAATGTGAATGTTAATATGTCAATGTAATGTTCACATTGTCGATATTAACATTTACACATTAATGTGAATATTCACATTGTAAAATATGAATGCTTACATCACCAAATTGCTAACCGTTCAAAAAATATTTGTAAAGGTAGAAATGTCTATAAAATGCCTTAAATATAAGAATTAAGATTTAGTAAATCAAATGTCCAAATAATAGGATTCATTAGAATATAAGAATATCTTATAGACTAATTAAGATACAAACACTTGAAAAGGGATTTTCTAATAAATTTCTCATTTTTTATTTTTTTATTATTTTATATTTATTTTATATAAAAATAATTTAACAATCCCTACACCAACAATTATTATCAAAACTACAATTTTACTTAATCCCCTAACTATCAATCCCCTTAATATTAATTCCCTCACTACGAATCTCCTCTATTCTACCTCTGAAAACAAACAGATTCATTGATTAAGAAAAAATAAATTCACATCAATATACATATAATAATTGTAAGAATCTCAAATATTTTATCAAAAATTCTATTAAATATCATATAAATGTAAAACTCACATAATATAAGCCTTACACTCATAAAATATTTGATAAAATACTTAAGGCTTCTAACATTTTCCATATACATAGGAAAATGCTACGAGCATGCATAAAAACAAAAATGGACCACACATAACGTGTAGTAATTGCATTTTGATTGTTTAATGACGAAACCACCCCTAATAGATGAAATATTAATATACTCGATGAAGATAAAACAAGGGGCACAATTGTCAGTACAAGAAAAGGACAGGTTATTATGGGGTGGCACTGTCTTTAACATGGACTCCATAGACCTGTCCCTTTTATGTCGAAAGTTGATAGCGAAAAAAATTAACGGCCCAGATTTGGTGTTCAAAAAGAAAAGATCTGGACGGTTGTTTCGCTCTTTGCCTTTGCTAGGCGCCTTTATCGATAACAACCGTAAAACTTGTCTCTTTTATTTTTGAAGAAGGGAATAGCATCCCTTTAAATTGGAGGGTATTGTTAGATTCGTAAAAATTTATTATAGATTTCGTTTTGATAATTTTTATTGTTGAATATGTAAAAATTATTGAGTACTATATAATTATAAAAAAATTACATTAATCAAATATCGATAGTTATGTGATCAAATTCATTTTGTATGAAAAATATGGACAGTAAAAAATAAACGACTTACAAAAATTTGATTTGATCACATAGCTATTGATATCCGATCGATGTGATTTTTGATTATGTATAGTACTCGACGAGTTCTACATAATGATGGTTCGGATTATCGAAACGAAACCTGTGATAGTCTCCTATGAGTCAAATAGTACCCTTTAGTCCAATCACAGAGGAAAGAGAAGCCCTTCTCTTTGAATAAATTACACTCACACCCTCCTAAAATTTAATAAAGATATAATTCTATGTGTTTGTTTAGTTTTTGAATTTAATTTTTTGAAAATTGAGTTTTTTATTTTTTATATATTTCTTTATTTTTAATGAATATTGTTAAATTTTAAGCATCTTTTTTACTTTTTGATATATACCATACTTAGATGTATTTAAAAGGTACAATATTTGTGAAAAACATATTTCAAAAAATTAATAAATACATAAAAATATGAAATATATATATATATTGTATTTTTAGTATTTAGTGATTTTTTATAAGATTTTTTCATGAAAATTATACTTTTTAAGTATATATATATATGTTAAGTGTGTCTAAAAATTAAAAAATTTACTTAAAATATTAAAAAAATAGTAAAAACAAAAAAGTGCAGAAAATAAAAAAGTAGAAGATTTTTTTAAAAAGTGTTTTTAAAAAACCCAAACAAAGCAAAGTGATGGTTTTATATTTTTTTCAGTAAGATTAAGGCTTCGTTTGGGATGTGAGTTGGTTTTTTAACTTTTTAATTTTTTTACTATTTTAGCTTGGGGCTAAAATGCCTTGTTTGGGATATGTTTTTTTGGTTTTTTTATTTTTTTTTCTGTGAGAGAATAAATGAAATGATTATGATTTGGATGCAATATTTTGTCTTATTAATTTTTTAGCCTATTTTATTTTTTTTATGACTATTTTAGCACCAAACTTTATTTTAGCCACATGCCAAACAAATGCTTTGTTATTGGGGTTATTTATTCATTTATTCCCTTGTTGGAGCATTTACAATCCATTAGGCATATATGCATATTAGTTCAAATCCCTAGTATGATTCACTTTTTTATTTTTATTTTTAATTTCAATGCATTAGGCATATGATTAGATATTTTAGCTCAACTCACATTCACTAACTATATATAGGAATCCTTCAAAGGTTAGATAAAATGTATTTAATCATTAAGATCATTTACCGCCATCTTTAATATTGATGTGGTATTCTATAAAATTAATAATATTTGAATGAATAGTTAAAATAAAGAGTATGGTTATAGTAGAAATATGAAACAATTGATAGATCAAATAAAATGTATACTTTATAATAATGTTTAAATAAGTAAAATGTCTATTAGCATTGAAGATGCTCTTATGGGTTGATCACATAGTCAATGTGAAATTTCTGGAATATATGATAATTACTCATGTGTGAGATTGTAAAAAGAGAGTGTTTATTGAGTACTCTCGGAATACGAGCACGTGATACTCTATTGTTATGTGATACTTTATGATATTATGATTAGTGAAAAATCAAATATAATAATTTTATATTAAGTGATTAAGAAATATAAAAAGATATAATGAATCATAATTAGTGACTTGACATATTGCAGGAGTCCTTATAATTTTCCGTTATGGGAGACGGACGCGGCGACAAGTGTGATTCAAGTCCGGATTTTCCTAATTTGAACCGTTGGATTTAAGGAAGTTGCACAATCGAGCGGCTTGGAATGTTCAAAAGAAATGGAGAAAAAAAACGGCGTGGAAGCGAACGAAATAGGATAAATTACACGTACCACCCACATAGTTAATTGAAAATACAAATATCTCTTGTGGTATCAAAATTTACAAATTATCCCTTGTACAGTCAGGGTGCAACTCGAATTTACTTAATTTGAGTAACCTGAGTTCAATTTGTTCTCCAATTATCGTTTAAGGTTAGGTTTGACATTTTTTAAAAAAGTTAAAAAGTCAAAAAATCATTATTCTATTTAAGTAACATTATCTTATTTAAGTCACATCACATCTCTACCACATTACTTCAAACCCACTCATATTTAACAAAAAGTCAAAAAATACATTTATTTAGAACATCCCAAACAATTGTTCTTGTACTCAACTTTCCTAAACTTCTGGACTTTCTAGTCAAAAAGAAAAACAAAAATGGTAACAATTGAAAACCATGAGTTATAATAAGTTACTTAAACCGTTCTATCATATTGATAATAAAAATGACCTGATTTTGAAAAATATCTTTTGATTCTCAAAGTTATATTTGATTTGGTTCAAAGTCCATATAGGTTTAGAGTGTCGATCCATCGTTACCCAACTTTAAACATGGATGAAACAAGCAATTACATTTACATAGATGTGAAAATTCAAGATGCTTAATTGATAAGAGCTTGATTTTCACTGGGATTTATAATGATGGATGAAAAACTCTTTCCATTGTCAACAATCAAGATTTGAAGCCATGCTTGATTATACGACTGGAAATATGTTGAGGATAAGACCACAGCCACATTTGTTTAAATTTTTTTTTTTGACACATCATTTTCTACTACATGCTCACAATGAGAATAGATCCCACATCATCAACGGGGTAAACTTTTTGTACCGAGTGAATTTTAGCCCTTCCACATTCAGGGCTTCCAATAAAATGATCAAAAGCAAAGAGCATAGAGTAAAATCAAGCTCCTAAGATACAATTGAAACTTCAGAAGCAATGGGTTAAAATACCTTCCTAGAAAGTAAAAATGTTAACAATTAGAAGAACCATACCAATCTTATACAAGGTGGTATTAATCAAATAATAATCATGCAATAGTTGGAATAAATGTGGATGAAATTGCTGTACAAAGCCGAAAAGAACGCAAGATAGAATAAACAGAATTCACAGAGCGTGACCTCACACGCTTCGTATGATCAGAACTTGTCACTAGTACCTTGACAGTATACATTGTCATCATTTCAATTTAGCTATTGAGAATGGCTTAAAAAAATGAAGAGAAGTAAGCAAGTGGTATGCCACTGCTTGGTGATGTTGGACGAGACAGAATGAGCTAATCCAAAAATGTGAACTCTGAACTCTCAGAACAGGAAAATGACTGCCTTCCCCTTGCCTTCAGCCGAACAGCAATATCATGGAATTTAAAAGAGTAAGTGGAGATAGAGAACGATCCACCCAGCCATCGAAAAAACTGCAAATATATGAACCCAAAACAACACAGCTGCTGCCTCTCTTCCGCACCCCCTTAAATTTGCAACAGCACCTACAAGCAAACAAACAATTGAATTTTTGAAACATTATAGTACATCCTTTCATTATATTAGTGGCCCAGGTGGTGGCAGGTTGGTGGTGGTGGTGGTGGTGGAGTAGTGAAGTGGGGTACTGGTAGTGGTGGTGGCAATGGTGAGGTGGTGGTGGTGGTCTTGGATTGGCAAGACAGTTTGGAAAATGTTCACTTTTTAAAAGTAAAAAATATTTTCCATCCGATAAACTTATTTTCTATTGACCATAAAAAACGTTTTCCATTAGCTTTCGTTTCTATCGTACCAAATGACAGAAAATACAAAAAAATATATATATATATTTGATGATGCGGATATGACCCATAGGATTAAGGCAAGATGGTGTAAGTGGAGAAGTGCGTCTGGGGTATTGTGCGATAAATAAATACCCACTAGAATAAAAGGTAAGTTCTATAGAACGGCTATTAGACCAGCTATGTTGTATGGGACGAAGTGTTAGGCAATTAAGAAACAACATGTAAATAATATGAGTGTGTCTGAGATGAGGATGCTAAGGTGGATGTGTGTCGAGACTAGACACAACAGAATTAGGAATGAGTGTATTCGGGAATAGGTAGGAGTAGTACTAAGAGAAGATAAGTTGAAAGAGAATCTATTGAGATGGTTTGGTCATATTCAACGGAGACCAATAGAGACAGTAGTTAAGAGATGCGATGCAGTGACAGTAGATGAAAGTGTTAGGAGAGCAGGTTTGCTACATGGTATCAGAGCAGGTTTAGAACCTAGTATTTTCGCTTCCCCGGCGAGCGGCAACCTCACCTTAGCCGCCCGCCGGACCTCAACCTATTCCGCTGTCATCTCTATCAATACATATAGCTTCCAGTTCGCCGCCACCAGAGGCGACTTCTCTACATACAAAGATCAACCACAGTAGTTAAGAGATGCGATGCAGTGACGGTAGATGAAAGTGTTAGGGGACCAAGTAGGCCTAAATTAACGTTAACTAACGTTGTAAATAGAGATATTGATATACTTAATTTGACTAACGAAATGGCGTTTGATAGAGTCGCATGAAGAAGAAAGATTCATGTACCCGACCCCATTTGATAGGGACTTAAGACTTGGTTTGGTTTGGTTTGATTTGGTTTATATATATTCGCTGAAACAAACAGAGCGTAGGGGTGTGCCCTTTTGCATACCATAAACATTTGGAAAAAGAAGGCATCTTATAATGAGCCTAAGCAAAATATGTAATTACGACACAGAATTATTATTTTTTTATTTTTTGATATATAAGACACAATTATTTTTGCTTTAGCTTTGTGTTTTCGTCTTGAAAAATATGTATGGCAATAGCTTGGTTGTTACCAGAAAGCACAGATGTGGGCATTGTATGCTGGAGAAGAAGAATAAATCTGAACATCTTATCATCAGGAGGAAGCAAACCAAGCTTGTCAGCCAACATGACAATGCCGAGTCCAGTGGGAGGAACCAAAACCAACCGTCCAAAAATAATAGCAGCAGTTGTCCGTAGACCAAGTTTTGAACTCCCCGGTCCTGCAAGGAAACCATAAGTTGTTAGCGATCTAACTATTGGTTAATGTGCGCAGTCCCAAAGACAACAGTTGAAGAAAGTGACTACGAACTGAAAAAGGCATATTGAGGAAAATATACAAGCATTTGAATATGATGAAAATTTTTGCAAGAAAAACGTACAGAAATTTTAAATTTTAAATTTTAAATATAGATAACCCCAGACAAATTTAAATTTTCATGCATCTTGTATTTTTTACAAGAAATTAAAAATTAATTATAATGCTAATATGGGTTGTACATCTTGTAGTTTCCACCACTTCCATGCTAAACAAATTAAGAAATTTTTTTTTTTTTTTTTTTTTTTTTTCCCGACGTGTGCCCCTCTTTACAAAACAAAAACAATAAAATAAAAGACAATAATAAAACTTTCCCTCACTTTCTACCATTTTCATCCTAAACAAACTCAGCTTTTCTGTCTTCAATTTTTGGTAAATGCAAAAAATGCAAAAAATTTATGACCAAAATGTTTCAGAAAATTTTCTGAAAGCAACCCACTTTTCAAAAACACCAAAAATTTTCTGAAAGCAACCCACTTTTCAAAAACACCAAAAAGTTGTTTATGAATTCTTGAAATCTGTTAGTGCACAAAAATAAAAGGGAAGTGATTGAGACCCCCTCCAATCACCACCCCCACCCCCACACACACGTGGGGGCCGGTGATTGGAGGAGAAGGGAAAAAAAGAAAAAAAGAAAAGAAAAACTGGCCAATCACAGAGAGAGGGGGTCATGGGGTTGCCCCCCTTGTGGGGGTCCAAGTCATTTTCCAAAATAAAAAACAATATGAAAATGACGTGTTTTCAAACTTTTAATTATTTTCGTCTCCGGAAACACAAAATCGAAAATGAAAACATAATCAAACAGTTCCCTTGAATTGCAACTGAAAAGATTCCTTAAAAATCCAGGATTAAGGGGCGTGCTTATCATAGATGTTCAATGAAAGCACATGATAAATAATTGAGACACGAGCAATGAGAAAGGCAACTTACCATCTACAAGGTTGCCACCTAATGCCAACAAAATGCATGGAATCATGGCACCCCTGAGAGTCAAACATAATGTTAGATATCATATTTTGAGATCTAAACTATATTACAGCTAAACATTGATGATACTGCTAGCATTCCCGTGATAAGATATAGGCCTTGTTTGGTGCAGCTTATAAGAGTTGTGCAACTTTTGCTTATAGTTTATGAGGCCAAAATAGTTTGAATAAACTGATTATTAGAAAGCTAAAGGAAGAGTTCTTTTAGCTCTGCTTGCTGATTATCCCGCTTTTAACTTGCAAGAAGCTACACCAAATGGGCCCATAGCGCCTAAAAGTGAATACTAAAAATGAAACAATCTTGTGAGCTGTGTTTAGTTATTCCAATGCACAAAAGATTAAAGAATAGAACGTTATTGGAACAAAGCAAACTAGTATTACAAACATAATTCCATAATGAAGTTCCAGTATGAACGAATTCTTTAAACATTTTTTAAGCTAGTGTTGATTCAACTAGATCATTCTTGATCCCAAAGGGGAAAAAACATTTCAGAGGAGTACCCTTACATACCAGCAAAGGTACACATTCAGGTCAACCATCAAAACTTGCCAGCGGATAATGAAGCATAAACTTTGCCATATCCTGAAGCAGTGGTTTGACACTGGTAAACCAAAATCCCAACCAGGCAATGGGATACACATGAAGGATCACCCCCAAATATGTAATTCCTAAATCCAGGAAATGGATAGAGGGTAGCATTTCTATGTCTACCCCCCTGATTTCGTTCATAATTCTTTCTGAAGTTCTATTGTGAAGCATATTATATATTAAAATCTTGCTTCGTGTGCAGAAACACTTGATGAAGGTATAACAATATATACAAATATGTATACATATATATGCAGAACTTCAAAGAAAAGGACACACCAAATAAAGATAAGGAGAGATGGAACCGAGCATACCCAAGAATTGTGCAGCTGTCGGTGAAGAAGTAAAGAGGAGCATCGGGCGTAAATATCAAATTCTTTAAAAATGGTATGCATCCAATTACCATCGATAAAATCTGAAACAAAGTCATGCATACCAAACTTTAGTGCTAGTAAATGCATGAGGAGTGCAAGGGATTGAACAAAATTTTCTTGAATAAGCATTTTAATAGAAATGGTCAAAGTAGGCAAACCAATTAAACAGAACTCTCAACCATCAAGTATTAACTGAAAGTATGCTTTTAAGTAAAAATATAAAGAATGAGCTTTGATTAAGATGTTCTGATTTATTTTTCAAACTTATTTACAAAAAAAATAAAAAATAAAAAAATAAATAAAAATAAAAAAGAGCTAATGCCAAATATGGAGTTTACTATTACAGCATATGCGATAAATTATTAATTATAATCCAAGATACTAACCCACAACACAAAATACTAAGAAAACATCAATCAATCAGAAATTGAAGAGATTGAACTTACAGAAGCAATAATAGGGGGTTGAAGTATTTGCTCAAGCTTCAACTTCTCATACAAAAACTCTAAGAAAGCTTTAATCTGCATCAAGACTCACAACATGTAAGAAACCAACAACCAACTTTAGTCTATAAAATAAGCAACAAGAGAGCACAATAATTAATGAATCAGGGAAAACATCCCAATCGAGCTGAATATTACTAAAAGGCTAAGCAAGGCATGAATTATAAAATTGCATAGCAAATTCAATGCATTCTGTCATTTTAATCCTAATAAGTTGTTGTAATAGTGAGGGGATGAAATTGTGATCATTCATTGTGTCTTGCTACTAAATTGGTAGGGATGATACTTATCTACATATTGATACTTACAAGCTAATTCTTTCCTTGCCAATATCATTTCCATTACAGTAAGGGTAAAGCATTTTGCGCATTTTTTTTTTTTTGGGGTATATATAAACAACCATGATTTCAGCGGAGCTGAAGAAAAAATACAGTGCCACAACATCTTGAAGCAAATATAGTTGATTCTCACCTTTCCTTTCTTTGGAGCATCTGAATTTGTTGGAACCACCTCTTCCGTAAGCAAAGGAGTTTCCACTGGAGTGCTATCCTTAGCAGTGTACTTGATGGGAAGATTTCTGTCCTCAATGTCGAAGGTACCTTCAGGAGGGGGTTCAAGCATCTGATAAACATAGGTGTATAGAACAATTGCACCAACCTAAATAAATAGATAAAAAAATTATTACATGTTACTCATTTTCTTTGCACAGATTATATGAGAAATACAAAATGCACAGATAAAATTCTTAAAGATATGTAGACACCTAACAAGCCAACAAGAATTCAGATTTGTATGAACATAGATTTCAAAAAGCTACAATTAACCTATATAGATTTATAGGTACAATTCCAAAATGCTAAATGGTAAAAGCAAATGATAAATAGGGCATTTGTAACTCTACAGAAACACCATTTTTTTTTATATTTTTTGATCTTTCCAATTTGTAGTGATATAAAAAATAAATAAACCAGACTTCCACTTATGGGAGACATATAACCTAATGATGGAATAAGTCAAAATCTGTTCCTGCATAAAAAATACATTCATGCAATTAACAATCTAAATCATATCGGTGAATAACAAAGAAGTGATTCTTCTTGCTCTTGGAAACTGATCTAGCTGCTAAAATGTGAAGGTCCTAAAACATAAGGATGAATAATTACATAATTAGGAATATTGAAAGAAAGCAATTCAAAGAATCGGCTAATCAAAAGATAGATAATTATTCAAACATCCAGTGGGTAAAGAAATATGTATTTCAATGACTCCAATATAAGCTACAGTGAATAAAAGAGATTGAATAATTTACCCACTGGCCGAATGAGATATATGCATTCCCATCTTGAGCACATTTCTCAGAATCACCGAAAGGATTTGACTTGTCTCGACATAAAGCTGCAATCAGGACAAGTGGCACATTTCCAATATTCCCTGCGTAAACATCAGTAATGAGAGCACAGAACTGGAAAAAAAATACTAGAGCCAGTGTTGGCTCCAAAACTTTTTAATGATGGGGTCATGCAAAATCATAAACACTAATTCTCAAACCATAAATAAATAATCTTAATATACTACTATTGTTTTTGACAAAACACACACACACACAAACACAAATATACATATACACATTTTGAATTGTTTGAAGAACTCTTGCGAGCTTCGTCTGAAGTGTGCGCGAAACCAATGCAGCCTTCTAACAAAATTGGAGATCCATAATTTTATCCAATCATAACTTTGGGCTTTTGAAACCCATGTTTATCAATCTTTGAACTCGATCTTCGTTATTAATACATTCGCGAGTTCTAGATTTAATTTTCAGGACATAAAAACACAAAATAATTGTTTAGCACATTCAACCTTGTTGAATATAGGAAACTAGAATATTTTATTTATAGTGTATAAAATCCGTGATTGTATGAATCACGGATTTAGTGCCTTGATTGTTTTGTTTCCTAAACTATAACTTGAATTCATTATATATACATGGCTCTAGCCAAAAACATTCTTTTCACTCCTTTTGGCCATTTGGGTAACAGAAATGCAAGAAGTGGAGATCAAAGTGAGAAGTGTTTTGGCACTATCAAATCAGGGCAATGAGTAGTGGCATGCAAGCGAGAAGCTTTCTTAAAGATTTCAGAATAGAGTTTAATCAGGGTTTAGTTGCAAATCGTTTAATTGCAATGTCCATAGTCTTATTGTAACTTATGTATGGTTGTCATTGATTTCACATGCTTCATGTAAGATTGGCATATTAATTGAATTGTCATAATGCAATTAGAATTGATTCATTAATCACCGAACATTGAACTTAATTTTAAAATTACAATATATATGTATAGACTACTCCATGTTGAGAGTAAAAGTGGACATCAAGACTCTCCTACAAAGTAAGAAACCAAAACAATCAGGATAAATACTTGACAGAAGCTGAGGGAGCATTTCATATATCATTAACAAATGCTAACTTCACAATTTACTTCACAATTTAAAGTAGCTTACCGATTCCAATTTGTATGATAGTAAACTTGAAGAATGGGTATGGTGGATGGACGATGGACGCCACAAGTAGACCTATTAACGACCCTGATATGGTAGCTAGAACAACGTTAAAAGGAATGAACCACCTGCAAAAGGTCAAAAAATGCTTGCTTAAACAACAAATCTCTGAGCTATTGCTATTCAGAAAAAAGAAAAACACCTAAATCTTACCACTCAATCATTTTCTCTAAAGTGATGGCTTGTCCGAGTTGAGAGAATATCAAACATGGAAGTAAAAGTGAAAAAACCAACTGCACCACATAGTTTGAACAATCAGTTAGTTTGCATATATTGGCATATCACTAAATAAGAAGACAGGTAGAAAGATTTTATTTTCTAGAAGAAAAAAAAAACACTTGGTAATAATAAAATCTCATTGCCCATTGATTCTAGCATCTTTAGCAAAACTGAAAACTACATTGGAGGAAATTCACAATGTTTTACACATTTCTACAAGTTGAGGGCAACTAGCCTCCGTTTGGGAAGTGGGTTGGCTTTTTGGTTTTTTGGGTTTTTTAGCTATTTTAGCCTGAGCTAAAAAGCTTGGTTTGGGAAGGGCTTTTTGGCTTTTTTGACTTTTTCTGTGAGATGAGTGTAATGATGTTAAAATCCACCTACTCTCCACCTACTTCACCCACTTAAACCTACTCCACTAAACCTAACCCACTACACCACTACCACCTCACCTACTCCACTAAACCTAACCCACTAAATCCACATACTCTCCACCTACTTCACCCACTTAAACCTGCTATGGGTAAAACTGCTATCTTTATAGTCCCAATCAATGACTCTCCTCCTCCATTTTGACTGTCCATTAGAACTTCTGATAAAAACCTTTCCATATTTTCCAATGTAAACTTCCAGACTTCAAATCATCAATCAATAATGCTCTGAACTGCAGAAAATTGTTCTCTCCTATTTCAAGGCTGGAATTTTCAATGAAATCAAGTGTGAGCTAATTAACGGTTCAAATCCAACAAAAGGGTTTTTATATTGTTAATGAATCCCCAGAAGATTGCAGCTTTATTGTATACAGAACAGATTTCCAATCCAAAAAATTCTTGGAAATCAGAATTCAGCCAGAGTTTCTCCTCGCCGAGATCTTGATGAAACCTTCAACTCCTTAATTTATTTGTATTGCCTGATCTTCTTGATCTGCAAAATTCACCCAAAAAGTTAATTAAATAATGATCAAAAATGAAAATGTTGAACGAAAAAATGTAAATTTCACCAAAATTCAGTTTATAATCCAATTAGTATTTCTATATAATAAAAAACAAAAAACAAAAATTAGGTTTCAATAATGTTAAAGAAAAGTATATACTATAGGGTTTGAATTCCTCAATCAAAATTGAATTCAACTTAAAACAACAAATACTGATGAACAAGAAGACTTGACTAAATTCAACCTAAACCAACAATAACAAAGAAAAATAAAATAAATAGGTATTCAAACAAAAAACAATAATTGGGTTTCAATAATGTTAAAGAAAATAATATAGCATACCAAATAAAAGGGTTTGAATTGAATTCAACTTAAACCAACAATATGAGAACAAGAAGATTTGACAAAGTTCAACTTAAAGCAAACAATAATGACAGAAAAAATAAATAAATACACCGCATAAATCACTTGAATCCCTGAAAATACGCAACATATATATATATATATATATAAAGTAAATTCAAAGCATAAAAAGCAAAATTGAGAGAAATTCAAGCAAAAATACATACACACTACATTAGGGTTCGAATAAAGCAGTTCCAATTCTTATTACAAAAACAGAAAATACGGTGATATTCAACTGCTGATACATAAATATATATACAGATCATATATACATACATATATGTGTATGTGTGTATAGGGTCGCCTGAAGCTGAAGCATCCTATACCTTATAAGGAATCATTGGGCCCTCGTTTCGTATTTTTGCCCTCTTATTTATAGGGGGTGTTTGGCCGAGGGTTAGATTAAAATAGAACAAAATATCACATTTAATTTACAATTATTTTATGTTTTTGTAATCATCAAATTAATTATAAATTTTTTTATAATTATTTTTCTAAACATAACTCATTTAGTTCGGTTAAAACCACCTTTGAAAACAAGTTATATTAGTAATTTTTTAATATTTTATGAAAAATATGTAAAAAAATAAAAATAATGATATGATAATTTATAATAATTTGGTAACACTATATGCACTAATTAGTATATTAACTAATGTACTAATACTAATTATGACATTATTGTTAACCCTACTCATTATACAAATTACAAATACTAAAAACATTTTAAATTATGTTACATCATCAATTAATATACTAATTAGTGTATATCAGATTATTCAAAGTGATTTTTTGACTTTTTAACTAAAACATGTATAGTTGCTAAACGAAACTTTAGATTAGATTGGGACTAAATTAGTCACTAAAAAATAAAAAAAATTAATAAAATAAAATGTCACATTCAAATTATAATTATTTTATTTTTATATTTATAAAAATTAAAAAAACCAATTCCAATAAATTTTTTAATCTCAAACTAAAAAAATCCCAAATCTAAAAAATCAACTAGGACAATTTTTTTTTGACAAGCCAAAAACATAACCAACTAAAATAGCCTCCTTTGCAAATGGGGCCAAAATATCAACCATACTCTTATTTGATTCTCCTTTGTCGGTTATGTAAATTACACCTTGTACCTTTAGAATGATTATTAATTTTTACTTTCGCCCCTAAAATTGCAAATCTTCTCAATTTGACCATCCAGCAAACAATAATGACAGAAAAAATAAATAAATACACCGCATAAATCACTTGAATCCCTGAAAATACGCAACATATATATATATATATATAAAGTAAATTCAAAGCATAAAAAGCAAAATTGAGAGAAATTCAAGCAAAAATACATACACACGTACATTAGGGTTCGAATAAAGCAGTTCCAATTCTTATTACAAAAACAGAAAATACGGTGAAATTCAACTGCTGATATATATATATATATATATACAGATCATATATACATACATATATGTATATGTGTATGTGTATGTGTATGTGTATGTGTGTATAGGGTCGCCTGAAGCTGAAGCATCCTATACCTTATAAGGAATCATTGGGCGCTCGTTTCGTATTTTTGCCCTCTTATTTATGGGGGGTGTTTGGCCGAGGGTTAGGTTAAACAACACCGCTACAGAGCCCGAAAAATCAAAGGCTCGAATGGCTCGAAATCCCAAAACGACGTCGTTTTAAGACTTTTTTTTATTCTCTTACCGGTAAGATAATATTTTTAGTACCATTTGAGCCATTCGAGCCTCATTTTTTCGGGCTACGGAGCATTTTTGTAGGTTAAAATAGAACAAAATATCACATTTAATTTACAATTATTTTATGTTTTGTAATCATCAAATTAATTATAAATTTTTTTATAATTATTTTTCTAAACATAACTCATTTAGTTAGGTTAAAACCACATTTTAAAACAAGTTATATTAGTAATTTTTTAACATTTTATGAAAAATGTGTAAAAAAATAAAAATAATGATATGATAATTTATAATAATTTGGTAACACTATATGCACTAATTAGTATATTAACTAATGTACTAATACTAATTATGACATTATTATTAACCCTACTCATTATACAAATTACAAATACTAAAAACATTTTAAATTATGTCACATCATCAATTAATAAACTAATTAGTGTATATAAGATTATTCAAAGTGATTTTTTGACTTTTTAACTAAAACATGTATAGTTGCTAAACGAAACTTTAGATTAGATTGAGACTAAATTAGTCACTAAAAAATAAAATAAATTAATAAAATAAAATGTCACATTCAAATTATAATTATTTTATTTTTATATTTACAGAAATTAAAAAAACCAATTCCAATAAATTTTTTAATCTCAAACTAAAAAAATCCCAAATCTAAAGAATCAACTAGGACAATTTTTTTTTGACAAGCCAAAAACATAACCAACTAAAATAGCCTCCTTTGCAAATGGGGCCAAAATATCAACCATACTCTTATTTGATTCTCCTTTGTCGGTTATGTAAATTACACCTTGTACCTTTAGAATGATTATTAATTTTTACTTTCGCCCCTAAAATTGCATATCTTCTCAATTTGACCATCCAATTATTGGATTTTTTTTTTCAATATGAGCTCGTTTGGGATGTGAGTTAGCTTTTTGACTTTTTGGTTATTTTAGCTTGGGAAATAAGTTTTTAAGCTTTTTTTTACTTTTGTGAGAAAAAAAATGAAATGATTATGGATTGAATGTGACATTTTATCATATTTAACTAAAATATCCTATTTTGTTTTATATGGTTATTTTAGCTCCAATGGGGTATCCCAAACGAGCTCTTAGGTTTTTTTTTTTGGAGGTCAATCAGTACAAGATTAATTATAAAGGGTTTGAATTTTCTCATATTCAAATTTGAACTTGAAAGAATTTCAGAAGATCGTCGAGCCACTATGGATTTTGTTTTGATAATCTGAGCAATTCATTTTATAGAGTCATCAATGCATTTCATCCATGAAAAAAAATTAAGTTGATCCAATGATAACAACCTTTTCGTTTTATCACATTTGTTTTTGAAAAATAAACGGTAAGTGTGTTTTAAAGGTAAACTATTTGTTTTTTTTTATTTAACAAAACAAGTACAATAAAATAAAAATGTTATGATTATTAGATCGACTTAATTTTAAAAAAAAAAATGGTATGCGCAAAGAGCCTACAAGATCAAATGTTTGAATTATCAAAACGGGATTTGTGGTGGATTTTACGGACCTCTCAAATTCTTTCAAGTTCATATTTTAATTTGAGAGAAGTTCAATCTAAATATGATAAGTATTATATTAAACTGAACCATTAAAGTTTAGTTAAGTGTTGTTGGTTTTTGAGTTGGGGCTAAAAAATCACAAAAGGACAAAAAAAAGTCAAAAAAATCACAAAAAGACCAAAAAAAAATTTACCATTCCAAAGCCAAAAAAGCCAAACAAGAATACCAAATGACCAAAAAAGTTTGAGGCTAAAAAAGTCAAAAAAGTTAAAAAGCCAATTAAAAAACTAATTGCCAAACAAGCACTTAGTAGTTATTGTTCAGTTTTGTGACAAAAAAATAAAGCTTCTATTTGCACACCACTATTTTTTTCAGGGGTGTTTTGAAAAAGTAGGTGTTTTTGAAAAAACCTATAAAAAATATAAGAGATGATGTGACTTAAAATATGTTAAAAGCCAAAAAAAAAAGAGCTTATGTTTCCAAAACACCCTTCACTTGACATTGTTTATTGCGTTTGAATTTGAACTATAGAACAAAATTTTATGGTTATGATATTAATATCAAAATGAGGACTCACTTTGATGAGAACTCACTTTGATGCTTAACATTGAATAAATAGTTTTTGTTAGATAATAATATCAAAATGATTAATTATTGTTCAGTATATTTGTATTATTTTTTTGTTCAGAAATCAAATTTACAAAAACAAATTCGTAATTTGGATATTAACTTCTAAACGAAAACTAGTTCCATGCTTCATATCTGAATAAATAGTTTTTGCTCAGTAAAAATAATTGATTTTTATTCAGTATGTTCACAATACTTTTTTAATTTGAATTTCAGCTATAAAACAAAATTTCATAGTTCAAATATCAATTGTCAAATGAAAACCTAATTCGTGTTTGATATCCAAATAAATAAATTTTGTTCGGTAATTAATATCATAAAATAATTTATTTTTGTTCAATAATTAATAACTTAATAGAATAAATAATGTCAACTAATTTTTGATGGAACCAAACCTTATTAGTAAAAAAATTAATAATTCAAGGACTAAATTGAAAAAACACAAAATTTAAAGGTCAAAGTAAGAATTAAGTGATACGTGGACTGCAAAGCTACCTCAATAATGCTTGCTGGAGTCCTCTTTAAAACAATTGCAACCACAACCACTGTCCTAGGTGACTTGGTGGGACCTGCAAAAATAGAATTTTATATTTTGTGTATAATATATTTTTTAAAAGTATTATCTTAGCTTTAATGAATAATTAAAATAGTGAGGTACACATTATTAATACTAAAGTGGTTGAATAAAATAAAATAAAGAATAAGTTTGTCTAATTTTATTGGATTTGATACAATTTTTATTGGGTTGAGAGGTTAGGATGATCTAAATAAGTGCACTTTTGGACTTCTTATAAAATATGGGTTGAGTTTGAAATGATGTGTTAGAGAGGTGATGCGACTTAAATAAGATAATGTGATTTAAATAGGATAGGAACTTTTTAACTTTTTGATTTTTTTGAAACTTGCCAAACCAACCCTTAATCTCTAGAAACTTCTGAACCAATCTAGTGTAGATTTGAAGCACAAAACCATTACTGTGGGTAATCAAGAATATGAACATGACATCTTATACACAATCTATTTGATTTATGAAGAAAAATAAAATTAAAAGGGAAATGTAAAAAATAAAAATTAGTTTGTAATTGATTTAATTTAATTTTCATTTTTATTTCCTTTCCTATTATAAATTTAAGATTTACTATTGATTTTTTTATGTTAGTAGTAGATAAAAGACTAATTTTATGATCCGAAAGTTAACCCAGGTGGCCTTTCAGGTCATTCCATTCGAGACCTTAAATTTTAACCAAGGTGGTCCTTTTAGGTCACCCCATTAGAGACCTTAAATTTTATTTTCAAGTGTTTATTGTTCAGTCAACTTCTTGGTATAATGCAAAAGTATGATAATGTAATGTGTTGCTTCAAAGTAATAAGATAACAATTTTTTTTGAAAAATGCTGTTAGTCTTAAATTTTCTACTAAATAAATAATCAAATGTCTTACATGTGAGACAATTGGTTAATTATTTAATAGAAAATTTGGTATCCCTAACATTACCCTCTTTTTTTTTTTTCAAAGAATATAACATGTTAATTCATTTTTATTAAGTAATTAAGATTCACTAGGTTGTTTGGGAATACGCCATTTTAATAGCATTTTACTTTTTATGAAAATATATGTAAAAAAAAAATATGACTCAAATAAGATACAAAGACAATAATAAATACGTCATTTCAAGTTATTCCCAAATGTGCTATGGTTTTTTGTTTATCATCACCCAGATATTTTCACATTATAATTTGAAAGTATTTTTTTAAAAATTCCTTGAATAAATATATGATTAGGTTAGAGAGTGCAATGGTTTATTCACCTAACATCATTTATAATTTTTTTTATTAGTAAGTCACATCATGTAAAATGATATGTGACACTTGTATTAATTATATGTAATTACATATGTATATGGAGAAATTATTAGTTACTGCAAGGAGCAGTACGTGTCGCTCCACGTGTATTGTGATTAGTAGAAAAAGTAGAGTTCACGATTTTGAGTAATGTTAGGAATCATGAAAAAAATATCATGAAATATATCATGAAGGTTTTTCATCATTTGATTAATATGCGGTGTTTTATTAGGTGGAGAATTTTTCATAATCCTTTTCGTAACATTTTTTCCATGATCTCTAGCATTATTTCAGGATTTTATATTAAAATAATTAAAAAATATGAAGAAATATAAAAATTTGTAATTGACCACAAACATAACCACATGATGTTGCCAGACCAATCAATAATTATGCATATGATATCTACTCTTCTTATCAATTCAACGGTAGCAAATTAGCAATTGTCTACGGTTCGTTAACCATCCTAATGAGCTTTCGTGCGTCACTCAAATTATTTGTCTACCGTTCGTTATGCCAATGAACAATCCTAATTGAGCCTTCGTGGGTCACTCAAATTATTCATCTGGTAGGCCGTTTGAGAAGATTATTTATATAAAAAATTAAATTAATTAAATAATTACAATTATATGATTATATTAAATTTATAATTAAAAAATAGATCATAAGTATGAATTTGATAATATATAATCTATTTTAAACTAAATAAATTTAATCTAATTATATGTCTATAGTTATTTAATCAATTTAATTTTTACATAAATAATCAATTAAAAAAATATAAATTATATTGAAATTGATCTCCTGGCTGACTTAGCCAACTAGGTACAATTCCAATTCAAACAGTCCAATACATTTAGTAAAGACATTGACACATAAAATTTTGGGACAAATATTATTCAGTTTAAACTTTTAAAAACAATTTCCGCTCAGTAGTAAAGTTTACGTATATTAATAATTAAAATCTTAAGATTTTCTATGAATTTGTAATTGTTTTGTAAAGCTATCACTGAGTTATAATTGTTCTTAAAATTTTACATATTAAATTACTGTCTTTGGTTTGAGGTGTGAAACTCATGTCATGTGATAGTATAAACGTATAGAATTTTGCTAAGTTCACGATAGCTTTTAAGCGCTTGATAATGGTGTTATTTAGAGTATATATTGATTTGTTTGTATGACTTTTGCTTATAATTTTTGAAAAAGAAATAATTTAAATAAGTTAAAGAAAAAAATAGTTACTTAAAAGCTGAGCGATGTGTGGTTTTCATTTCTATTTCTTATCATAATTTGAAAAAAATTATACCAAATAGTCAAGTACATGTCAACATATAGCTAAATGTGTATTTTTATACAGATAATGAGTTTGTTAAGTGACCTTGTGATGTTTTGGGATGATGGTAAAAAGTTGATTTTTTTGTTTTTTTTGTTTTTATGCTTTTTTGTGTAAAAAGTAAAGATATAATGTGATTCAAAAAAGCCAAAAAAGCCAATCTTCCCAAATTTGATAATCAAAAAGTCCAGCTTTTTGCCGAAGAAGTTATAAATACAACAGAAGTGATATATCCCTCTAAAAATGGAGCTCCAAATAGAGCTCTATACACTTGGCAATGAAAAAAATATATATATTTCAGAACTCTAAACAATGAGCTCCAAGGAAGCTGTAATTAGTGGGCCTCACCCCATTAATGTGATATCTTGACCTAATTTTTTTTTTTCGCCAGCTCTAGAGTTCATTGTTTAGAACTCCCTATTATTTTTGAGAAAAAAAAAATAAAATCAAAATACCACATCACATGAGACCCACAATCCCTCTAAAGCTCCATTAGAGCTCTTATTTTGGAACTCTAAAACATTTTTATAAATCAACAATGATAGAGACCACTAATTTTGGAGCTTTAAAAAGACCACTAATGACATGACACTCAATAAAAAAAGAAAAAAATACAACACCAAGGTCAAAACATCAAATCATTCATGATGGGGCCCACTGCCACATCATTAGTGATAGCACTAATTAGTGCTCTCACTCATTTTCCTTTATAAATACAAAGTGTATCAAATAGTTTGGCACGTATTCTTAAAAAAATAAAACAAAGGGCAAATTACAAACACCCCCTCGAGGTTTGGTAAAAATACAGATTCCCCCCTGAGGTTTGAGAAATTACATCCCGCCCCCTGAGGTTTATATTTCTATAACAAATTGTCCCCTGAGGTTTTCATTTTCATACAGATTCTCCCTAATTTGTTATGAAAATTTGACCTTCAGGGGGCAATTTGTAATTTCTCAAACTTCAGGGGGAAATCTGTATTTTTACCAAGTCTCGAGGGGTGTTTGTAATTTGCCCTAAAACAAATCAATATAAAAGAGAGGAAGTGAGTGGTCTGTTTGGATAATTTAAATAAGTCACCATTATTTGAAATTTTTTATTTTTAGTAATTTTTTTTTCAAATTTTGTTACTTTTCCAATCTATATTGTGAAGACAAATCTAAAAATAAATCTTTAAAAAAAATTACAAATCCGAAAGAATTAAAATGTCCAAAAAAAGTCTACTATTTTTTTTCTTATTTTTTTATTTTCTAATTTTTTCATTTTTTTTTAAGTTTGATTAATTTTCTAACTTATTTTGTCAAGTAGAATCTAAAAGTTTAAAACACTTTCAAAAAAATTGCTAAAGGTAAAAATACACTAAAAAAAAAAAAACACCCACTATGTATTTTTTTTAAGTAGTTTTTTTAATAAAAAAACGTGTATAAAGGTAGAAAGAGAAATTAATTTTTTGACTTTTTTACTATTTTAGTATATTGTTAAAACAGCCTTAAGGTCTTGTTTGTTAATAAACTATTTTAGTTAAAAAATTTTAAAATTTTAAAATTATTTTTTATTTCTTAAAATATTTTTTCATAAAAAATTAGAAAAACTTCTAAAATTGTAAGTCCTAAACAATGGCAAACTCTATGGTAAAGTGAGAGCCCAATAATGAGCTATGTCATTTGTCCATCATTATTTAATGAAATTAGGAGACAGTGCAGGTGAGCAAAGCCTGAAAAATCAACATTAACTTCCGTGGACAAAAGGCCAAAACTCACCAATCGATCAGAACGCGTCCGCCATGTTTTTAAGGCCGGAATCAGAACACGTTGATTAGGAGGGAGGATTGGATTCCCAATTGGTAGGATCTACTAACTTATATTTATGTGTAATAAAATATTATGGGACTAGTCATCATCTGAATTGGGGTGGGTGTTGTGATAGTACTTATGTTGTCATATTACGTATAGTTTATTTTAATTATATTTTAATAATTTAAATTATTTATATTATAAAATTTGTTATGTATATTATATATATAAAAAATAAAATTAATTGGAGAAGCATAACCCTATTATTAAGATGAATAATAACACTAAAAATTATTAAAATCATACTAATCACTTATTTTTTCAAATATAAAATGTGGTCTTGTCGTGGATTATATATAACTAATTAACTTAATTTTTTTATATGAATGATTTATTTAATGAATCCTATACTATAAACATTTTAGATCATTAAAATAAATTCAGGATATGTCTTCATGGGCTCATAACATGATACTATGCCTTCGTTCGGGAAGTGAGTTGGCTTTTTGACTTTTTTACTTATTTTAGCCTAGGGTTAAAAAGCCTGGTTTAGGAAGAATTTTTGACTTTTTTTGAGCGAAAGGATGTAATGATTATGGGTTGAATGTGATGTTTTATCTTATTAGATTAAAAAGTCTATTTTATTTTTTGTGACTAAAATAGCTAAAAAAGACCATGTTTGAGCTTCCCAAACGAATGCATGCCTATAAGGCACATCACCAACCTCATTCCCTTAGCAATCCCATGAATTGGAGATGTTGTTGTGACCCTAGTTACAGCAGCCTCCTATGATGCCATGGTGGAGATTTTTCCTGAGTTTTTTTTTTTTTTTTTTTTGTTAATTTAAACTATTCACATTGTAAGGTTTATTGAATATATTATTCATACAAAAAATTAGGTTAATTAAAAATTTGTAACCCTATGATCAAATACTTATTATTTTTAAAAAAATTATAAAGATCAAGTTAAACGTTTATTTTTAAAAAACAAATGTGTACTTGTTACATAGTTATAGATGTCCAATCAATTTGATGTTTTGTATAGATGATCTATTTCACAAATCCTACAAAATCACAGGAGCCTGTTGTGATTTAGGATCCCTTAATCTATAATCCCATGAGAGTATAAATCCCCTCTCATGGTAGGATTAACATTTCCATGGGAGGGTTGGGATTGCTAATCCTCTCACACATATTAATGGTTAAAACTAGCAGCAACTTGTGCTATGCAAGAGAATGAATAATTCATTATACTCATTTTTGTATTATAAAATAAAAAATTCTTATAAATTTAAAATATAATAGGGAGTTATAACTAACAAATATTTTGAATATGATAATTATATCACACATAAGTTCATCAATTCATTTTTTCACACAAATTTGTCATTTGAAATATTAATTATAAAATTATTTTAGTCCAAATGGGTCCATTGTCAACATAAACTACATTTCTATCAATTACTGTTATAGTTTAAAAGTTAGGGAGCAATGATTCTCTAAATTTTTTTTTTTAAAAGTTTTTTAGAGTAGTGTATTGTATGGTTGAGATTTAATGATAAGTCACATCAATTCTTTAGCATTAAATTTTAACCACACAATACACCACTTTAAAAAACTTTAGGAAAAAAAAATCTAGAGGATCTTTGGTGTCGTTTGAGAACCTTTCATTTTAGTCAAAAAGTCAAAAAGTTATTAAATTAGCTAAAAAACCAACAATCCATACCACAAAGTCAAAAATTCTTTTTTCTCTCTACTTTTTGC
>NW_021026547.1:181083-213955 GCF_004153795.1 Camellia sinensis | reverse complement strand
AAAAAAAAAAAATAAAAAAAAATAAATAAATAAATAAATAATTTACATGACCTAATGTTATATCCTCATTCGATTGGACTTTTCAACAATTATCTCTACACAAAAATACGGACTTTTAGACCGAGTGTCTTTTACTTTTAACTATAGGTTCCTGTTAGAAAAAGAATGAATAATTAAATTACGTTGTTTTGGCTATTTTTTATGCAGACAATTCAGAAATGTTATGCAATTTTTACTATTTTTTATGAAGACAATTTAGAAATTACGTCGTTTTGACCCATTTTACTATTTTTTTTATATCTATCGGATTTTTTTGTCACAAATGTTATGTAATTTTTGAATTAGTTAGAACAATTTATAATTCAAAAAGTAAGTTAAAGTTACATATTTTTTTTATTCAAACATTTTTTAATCATAAAATACGTAACATTATCACAAAATGTGTAACTCTACTTTTGAACCATAAATTCTAGTAATTCTATCAAAAAAATTGTATAATATTTGCCACAAAAATACATAACATGTACAAAAAATTACATATTAAATAAAAGGGCACTCGGGCGAAAAATCTAATCTAGTATTTTCTTTGCCCAAAGGTTCGGCGCTAATTTATCATATCCATAAGGACAAGGCTGTGCGAAATGACTAAAATACCCACATATATATTGTTTCCAAACCAAAACCAAACCCTAACCTCACATCATCGCTTCCTCTCTCTCTTTCTCACATCATTTTCTGTCTCGTGCTCTTCCTATTGTAACGGTGCAGATAGAAGAGCTCCGTCGCTCAAGTACTAGTGTTTGGAGAGATCAAACCCTCCCTCTCTCTCTCTCTCTCTCTCTCTCTCTATTTTCTTTTTCTTTCTCTTCTATCACCGCTAGAGTTATGCAAAATACTATCTAATCTGCAAAAATTGCACCGATTCACATCAATCTACGCCGCTCTATCCACTAACCGCGGTTTAAATTTTAAAATTTATAATCCGCTTTCGAAACTGCTCTGTTTTGCTATAGTTAATGCATATATATATATATATATATATTAAACTATAATGAAATATGAAAGTAAAAAAATGATTGTAAGAGAAATTTAATATGTAAAATTTATTATCAATTAGTAGTTACATATATGAAAAATATTATCTAAAATTCGTTTGTGTTATATACATGAAAAATATTATGCAAATTTGAGTTATATATTATGCAAAGACTTGATAATTGGTTAGAATATTTTTCAATCCGCAAAAAATAGTTCAAACCATAATTTGCCAATCCGCCAATCCACTAATCTGCCGTTCGGTTTATAATTTTACTCTCAAACTACTCAAACCACGTCGCACATACGCCTAGTTACAAATATCCGATTAACTTAATTTTTTGCATATATAATATTCTTGGCGAACCCTACAATATGAACAGTTCAAATTATCGAAAGAGTCTTAAGACGAGCCTCCACAAATGGGCACAACAACACCCCCAGGTCCTTAATTTAGACTAGCTTAGTTGGTCATCGTTGTACATTTGTCAATAGATCAATCCTTGTAAATGGACAAATTGATAAATTCTCATTTTCCCCATTATGGGACCTTCTTTAGTTTGTTTATTTATTTATTTATTATTTTTGATGATTGGCTGTGTGATGTCTTGAATCCTTTATAGCAAATTGAGTGCATTAATTAGTAATCTTTGTCTCTTTGTGTTGTCTTCATCATTATTAAACCTTTTGAGTCTTGTGTTGTTATCCATTCTTCCTTGTGATTGTTCTGGTAGGCACATCTTAGTATATTTTGAGATGTCGTCTGCTACTTTTGGGGGTGGGAGAGAAATCGGGAAAGGTTGCCTAATGTTTAGTAGTTACTTTGTCTCACCTTCAGGTTGAGACTGCTCAAGTGGTGAAATCGATCTTCTAGTATCTTGTTTTGCAGTTTGAACTTCTGGGAGCATGCATTATTCGCTCGAGCGGTCTTTTACAGAGGGAAGTGGAGATTCTGGGAGTGGGTATTTTTTGCTAAAGAGGTCTCTCAAATTTGAATTGTTCGCTTGAGCGTAGGTTTCGTCGCTCAAGCGGTCTGCCCGAAGTCTGCTCTGAAAATTGTGTCAAATCACTTGAAAAGTTGAGTCTTACACACTTTTTTATCACTTTTCACTTCACACCCTCTCTCTACATTAACTCTCACTCTCTTTTCTCTCATCTCTCTCTAAAAAACCCTCTACTGACTTCATTTACTCCTTGATCTCTCATTATCCATTGATATTTTGACCTTAGTGTCATATTTAGTTTTGGAAAGCTTGTCAAGGGCTACGTTGTGTACAATGCCGTTGATTTCGGAGCTTTTCAACTTTTCTTCTCAAATTCTTGAGGTAGGGATGTTCTTTGAGTTGTATAAATGGCTTTAGTATATCTTATCCATTTCACTTCAAATTTCTAGTTTGGGTTTGGGTTATAAGGTGTTGAACCTAGAAAATGTTAGAGAAATGATTTATTTCTCATGATTTGGTCCAAGAAATTATTTTGTGAAATATGAACCCTTTGAGGATGCATGCTTGTAGTTATTTTGAAAATGAAGGAAAAACCCTCTTTTGATCAAACCCTAGATTTTGGGAAATTTGGGAAAAGTTGAAATTGGTGTAATAATCATGAAATTGATGTTAAACCTCTTGAGAAATCGAAGAAAAGTTTCCTTAGGTTGTTATGTTTTTAAGGCACTCATAAAAGGAATTATAATTTTGGTTCAACAATTATAGTAATATGTGATATGTATGTTTGGATGTTCCATTATTATGTTATGTTATGAGACTGATATGATAGATATGTATGATCGGTTTTCTCTATATGATATGATTTGGAATTCGTTCACTAACCCCTTTACGTTAATGTTATTCACTGGGCTTTAGCTCACTGTTTTTATATATATTTATAGGTGAGCGTTTTGGACGGCAAGTGTAAAAGGGCTTTTATCGAGCCACTGTTTTGAAGCCTACCAAGTGTTTTGTGTGCCTCTGAGTTGGGGCTAGGCCTGGAAGGCCATTGTCAAGCTTTTGACCGTGAAGTAAACTTTCGTTATGTGCATACATTATGTATTAATGTTAAGTTACAAGTTATGTACTGAATGTGGGTAAATTAATGTTTTTGCATGATTAATGCTTTGTTCATATAGATGCATAGCTCATTGGACTATTGGTGCATTTTTGAATATTGCTTCTGCTAGCCCCAATTATTTTTGATTGTACATGAAGGCCTTTGGTAATCTCGGATTACTGGCCGGTTACAACGCTAAACCTATAGGGGCAGGTTTGGGATGTGACAGTTTTGATCAACATACCTGGTATCCCAATCTGATAGGGCATTTGTTTTTAATGCTAGGTTTGTTTGAGCCAAAGAAGGAGCAATACCCAACTTAGCAAAGGCCAAGCCCAATCCGACCTGGAAAGCCTTAACCCATCACAGTCCATCCAATCCCAGAAAAAACCCACTTAGCAAAGGTCCAGTCCATCTGAATCCCAAAGGCCAATTCAGAAAAGATCCATCAAATGCCAAAAGACCCATTCTAAAAAAGCCCAATCCAGTCAAACCAATCTAGACTAATCTAGTTCAGAAACATCAAGTATAACCGGGTTGAAATCCTTGTTAGTAAACTCTCAGTTTCCACCCATGCATTTCCTTAATTGCCAACTCAACAGATCCGTGATGGTTTAGAGTCCAGAAGAAGTTGTGGCCATGATAACGACTCTAAACCAGGGAATTGCCATGCAAGATGAGATCGTTGTTGAAATGTAACGCCCATCTGGGGCATCTACCACACATCCAGTCTCGGGCACCTAGCCGAACTTTGACCCACCTCCACTAGCTGAAGATCTGCAGGGTCCATATCTTTGAGAAGGGTTGGCTTAAGCTCGATTTTTCAAACCCCTGGTGCAGCCTAATGAGGGGCTTTTTCCCTTTGATATTAATGAGCTCGACCAGACCTTGCTAAAAATTACTAACCTTGAGAAGTAATTCAAAAGGGCACAGGGGATTAACTCATTTCCTGACATTGAGGATGGGCACACCGAGGCCATCGTAAGGCTCCCAGACAAATTCAAAATGCTATACATTGACCATTTCAACGGGTCAGGAGATCCTATGGTACATATCCGGCTAAAATCGATGGGTCTGACTAAGCCTCAAAAACTTTCTCTGTATGGAAGAACCCTGTCTAGTATAGTAGCCACTTGGTACGCCATGTTGGAGGATAAAGTGAAGCAGAACAGGGAAGAATTGGCTGAGGTGTTTGTTAATCAATATTCTTACAATACCCAAACTGAAATGACCACCCAAGAGCTTGAAACAACCCACCAGAATCTTAAAGAACCTTTTGTGGAATTTGTTGCAAGGTGGAGAGCAAAGGCAGCACACATGACAAATTGACTTTCTGAGAGGGACCAAGTGCAGATAGTGGTGCAGAACCTTGAGCTTGATATGTTACAAAAGTTAATAGTCACTCCACTATTCACTTTCAAAAATTTGCATGAATTAGGGGTTCAGATTGAGAGTGAATTTAACAAAGGGCTTATTCACAGAGCAAGCGAACCAACAAAGAGGGTGTTTTCCTGGAGTACCAATGCTAGCAGTGGCACTATTCCCAAACCCACTGAAATCAATACCATTGCCACCAATCCCAAAACTGCCAACCCCTTTGCCAGTACCAACCCGAGCACTTTCACCCCCTCCATATGAGCCTAACTAGCACACTAAAAGTTCTGATGGAAAAAGGGTATCTCAAACCCCTTTATCCCCAACCTTTTCTTAACCCACTCCTTGCTAGGTATAACCCCACCAAATACTGTGTGTACCATCAGCAGCACGGTTATGGCACCGATCGTTGTTACCACCTTCGTTATGAGGTTTAGAATCTCATTGACAACTAGACGATAGCTCCACCTCAAGAACCCAATGCTGCCACCAACCCACTTCCCATCCATAACCAAGTACCTCATCCTCACTTTAACCTCATCCATACACTACCTCATACCTTCGACCCCCAAATATCTATCACCCCAGCCCATTTACCCAAGCCTGAGGTGTTCATTCCAGAAAGCATGGACTTATACATGATGGATGCACTTGAACCCCAATCATCTCAAACCCCAAAACTTAACAACAACACAATTCCAGTCCAACCTATGCCAAAGAGTCCAAGCCAACCTACTCATCAAGACCAAGCTAGGTCAAATGCACTGCAGGCACTAATGGCCGAACCCGCTACTCCTGAGTTGTTGAGCATGATTGAAGATCTTCAGAGAACTGTGGCAGATTTTGGCTTTAGGGTCTTGGCTCCATCATCGACTAAATCATATGCCAAAAGGTTCACATCAAAAAGCTCTCTAATCTTGGAGTAGGTTGCAGTTGGAAAGGGCCAACCCGAAGCTATCTCAAATTTAGGTGATGACGTATCAACGACAAATGGGCCTCGTTTTGATATAGCCACCCAATCCCTTGGCCAAGCTGAAGCAAGTTGCAAGAATAAGGCCAGGACAAGTATTGAACCCTATGCACATCTTTGATGGGCTGGTGAGACTTTGAAGGTCAAAGGGTTAAACAAACAGCAAGTGCTTGCAGTTATTACAAAGACTGTGGATGACACTTTTATTGCTCAGGTTTAGAGCATTTTGAATCAGGAGGCAAACAATGAAAAAGGATGCTTTACCAGAAACACCTATCTTGATTCCAGTTCCAAGACCATGAATACCCGGCCAACACCCGCCCATCCATTTGCCACTGTTTCTAAACCTGATGCTTCCTCCTCCTAAAAACGAACCTTCGCCCATCTCCATATGAGCCCAACCTGTGCATTGAATGTACTGATGGAGAAAGTGTATATTATACTTCTCGATCCTTGAGCTCTCCCTAACCCTCTCCCATCTAGACATGACCCTACCCAATATTGCACATTCCATCAGCAGTACAGTCATCATACTGACTGTTGCTTTTGCCTTTGCCATGAAATTCAAGACCTGATTGCTAAAAAAAATCATCACCCCACCTGAAAATCTCAAAACTGTCAATAAATCTCTCCCTGACCACAATAGATTGCCATCTCATAACATAAATCCCATTCATGGCTTGCCAAATAACCAACCTTGACCCCAACCAACACAGTCAATGAGATGTGCAGGGACTACTTGGGAAATTATGAGGCTCAATCTGTGAGACTCAATTTGAAAGTCTAAAATCAATCCTACTAGGTGTGGATGTTAGTATTACTAAATTGAAGGCAGGTTTGGACCCTCCCGTGGGTTACTTTAAGTTTTTCATGAATTCTGCTGTGGACTTGGAGATTGAAAATCTTGTCTCAAAGATGCTAATATTTTTTTGAGTTATGTCCTGTAAATGGTCGAGTTGTGAGTTTTATTTTCTTTATCTTTTCTTACGTTGTTGCGTCAGTTAAGTCTTTTCCTTTGAGTTGCTCTCGTGTACCCTCAGGTCTTCATTTTGTTGTTTTAATCAAAAGAAAGCGAGAGTCAAGTTTCTGATCATGTTATTGTGCCAATAGTAATTCATGTGCGACCTTTTTGAAAATAGAAAATTTTGTTTTTGAATGAGATTTCGCTAATAAGTGCAAGTGTTAAGAAGGATCCCCTAAATCGTTTGAGTGGATTCTAAATTATCGGTGCAAAGTCCTTCATGATTTCCAAATTTTAAATTGTTTCTTTTACAAACTTGCGAATATAGATTTACAATTGTGCACAGTATTCTACAATGTCCTGGGATTCTCTTCACCTTTAGGCGATCATTTTAGCAAGTACAAGGCGGCTTTCAGACCTCACAAATATAGAATTTCTTCCCCTGGTGTTTTCATTACTCCCAAAAAGAAAAGAAAAGAAACCAAAAGAGAAAAAAGAAAAAAAGAGAAGAGAAAAATGAGAAAAACAAAAGAAAAAAGGAAAATAAAAAAAGAGAAGAAGAAGGAAAAGAAAAAAAATGGGGGGGATGAAAAAAGAAAAAAAAAAAGAAGTCAACCATCAAGCCAGGGGCATCCATTGGAATGAAATCCAATCAACTGTGAGGAAATGAACTTTTGTCTGAATTTGGGGAAGCCAATGCGAGGAAGTACCATGTGAAGAACCAACTTTGAGAATAGAACAAAAGAAAAGAGGAAGACATGCATAAGAGAATGGGGAACCAAGCTCAAATCAAGGTGAAGCTAGTTCCAGTGTTATGGCAAGGATGACTATTGATTATTTCACCGCAAATGTTGTAACGCTATCCTTAAGAGGCTCGCTAGGCTAAAAACCCAAAAGGGCGGCTTTAGCAAAAGTTAGAGCACAAATGGAGAGCGTCAATACCTGAATGAACCTCAGCCATGAACTATGTTGACCTGATACCATTCTTGGGATACGTAGGCAACTTTATCCTGAGGCTCAGTCTCAACCATATCCATTTCATCTACCTTGACCCAATCATCTTGCCCAATTCACATCATCAGCTTCATATCAATCCATAAGCTACATCGACTATTGTGCATATCACATACTTGAGTTGGGTAAGAAAGAACTAGCTTGAATCAACAAGTGAAACAATTTTCAATACTTGAACTTATCAGTGGAATCTCTATCTTGAGCAAAAGGAAAAAAAAAAATAAGAAAAAAAAGAAAAAAAAAAAGAATCAAAATTGAGTTTTAAAGGGAACATAAGTAATACTAGGGGCATTATGAATGATTAGTTACCTTGAGTCTTTTTCTACTTTTGGGTCAGTTCTGAGTTCTGTTGTGTTGTGCCTAGTGTTTGTCTCAGTCTGAGCTATTCATCGAGTCACTATAGCATGTCTATCGCTGAAAGCGTTCTTTATCGAGTCACTATAGCCTGTCTGTCGCTCAAAAGCACTCTTCATCGAGTCACCATAATGTGTCTGTCGCTTAAGTCTAACAGAGTGGCATAGTCAAAATTCCATACATGAATATTCGCTCCAAAATCAAAAACAAGTCCATGTGTGGAATTCATAAACAAAGTGAGAGTGCCCATACAAGGGGCATCGCATTCATGATCATTGCCAAGTACATGTGAGGAATCCGTCACTACTTCGGAGGAGACTGGAGTAAGTTCTCAACATGCTAGGAAAGAAGAGTGGCATAAGTTTGATTGGTTGGTAACCGTTCCAGAATCTGATGATCCCCATCACACGTGCCTTCATAATGTTGAAAACGTGGCCAATGACTGGACACTAGGGGCAACTTTCAGTACATCTGACCCGGCCATCAATTGAACAAGGGGCATGAATCCAACCTTTCTCCCATTCCGCTAAAGCCACTTGTTGGGCACTTTTTCCTGAATTAGGGTAGCTCACCCCCATGATGATTCTGATATGATTCAGCTTTCGAAAGTTGTCTCCAACCATTTCAAAAATCTCTTGGGATTGCCAACTTCCCTCTGATTAATACACATGCTTTATGTATGCATTCTCATATACTCTGGTTGATTTGAACTGCGTGATTGGTAACTCTTGCTCTTGACTTTGTTCTGCACTTAACAGAGTTTTGTTGAGTTGCCTCCATTTGTGTTATATTTCAATGAGTTATGGCAAGTTGCCCTACACTTATTTCATAGGGTACATGATGCATTACTTTGAGTACTACTTATTTCCCTCTACATACCATGCATCTTTCATTTTGCATCGCAGTGTTTTGTGCACCCTATCTCGAACTATCCTGTGCACTTTGTATCGCACTGTTTTGTGCACTTTGAGTTCGCACTATTTTGTGCACTTTGTATCACACTATTTTGTGCACTTTGAGGTACCGAGGCAAGTGTGAACCACGTAATGGGAATGAAGCCGGGTATTCTACCCCCTCATCTAGACGTGTCTGATCATGCCCAAACTGGCATCTGAATCAGAATGGAAGTACAACATACAGTGAGTGAGGCCAATCAATTGCATGCCCGGTTATCGGGTCATGCTGTAGCACATTTCAACCAAGTCAAGCCAGGGGCGGCGCCAAGCTATGTCAGCCGTCGTTCTGTTGTATATCTAGTTGCACCACCATCCCTCATTGGGGAAATCCACTAGTTGCTGGCGGAAGAAGATCGTGCTGAATATTTGGGGCAAGGATCCACAACTTTCAGCTTATCCATAAGCCATTCCTAGGAAGGGATGAAAAAGAAAAGAGATTAAAGAATAGAGAGGTGTACGTCGAGAGAAAAGTAAAAAAAGGGCTTTGAGAGAAAAATAGAGCATGAGTGCCGAGTGATGTAAGAATTACATACATAAGGACCGGTGGGAAACAATACTTGGAGTAGTAGTGGACTCCCCGCAAATCTGGTGGTCTCACGTCAATGAAAGGCATCCAAACCCATCAGGGTTTCAGCCAGGCCCAAGCCAATGCTACTCTTACCCTCTTTCAAGCATTGGGCTACTTCGATTAGGTTGATGGTAGCTTCGTCGCAACTAGAGGCAAGAAGAAAATGTGCAAACATACATAAACAGAGGGCATGTTGCCAAAAGCCCTACCACAAAAGGTCGCCTCTATTTTTGATATTGGAAAATCAGTGAATCAAGCTAGGTATACCTAGCTTTTCATCAGGAGCCAAATATAGAGCTTTATGCAAAGTGAGCCCGCACATCCTTCCCAAAGCTTGGGGATGGCCAAAACGAGGCTGAGGCATGATTTCCTCGTTACATTAGGATTCCATCAATGCTTGAAACTCTTCAAAAGTTGAGCATAGTTCTTGTGCTCCGAACCAAAATACATGTGTAATTGGGTCTCAACATCGGACCGTAGCATGGAGGAACGAAAAACAAAATGGAGTACGGCTCAATGGAAAAAGCGCGCTTATGCTGAAACCTCGAAAAATCACCTTTTCTGTGCCGTCTAAAGTGGCTATCCAATCCATGAGCTTCTTGGCAAGGAATATCTCCATTTGTGGGAAAAATAACTAAAATGAGGTTCTGGTGAAGAATTCACAAAGGAAGACCTTTTATAGAAGATGAGGTTAGGACTGGGATGCACCTGTCAGCCAGCTGGTGGCTCACCACAAGTGGCCGATCGTACACTAGTTGTGGCCGGCCATCCACTATTTGTGGCCGGCCGTCCACTTGTGGGCTTGGCAGTTTGGCATGTTGGTTTTGTCCTAGTCTTTGCGTTTTGAAGTCTTGTTTTGAGTCTTTTGTTTTAGTAAGTGTAAATAGTTGTGTTTAAGGTTTTTTTTCTTTCTTTTCTTTCTTTCTTTTTTTTGCTTTCTTTCTTTTCTTTCTTTCTTTTATCGAGTTGTATTTTGTTTTAGTCGTTGGTTGGGTCATTATCCAATTAAGAACACCATTCCAATAGAAGCATTCTCTATTTTAAATCGAATTCCATTTTTTATGTTATGCAAGTGTGGCACTCATGATGCAAAATGAATCTTTTTCCATAAAAACTGGGAGGTTTTATTCCGATCATGGTTATTTTTTTTACAAAAGAGTACAAGTTTTGAAAAGCAAAAGAAAACTATCTGAAGTTATATACATGTGTTAAGCTACCAAAACAAAAAGAAACAAAGCAAAATAGTACAAAAATCTGTGCCAGTTGCATCAAGCTCGAGAGGTCCTCTCCATCCTCTTCCTCGATGGGGGATCAGGGGAACTATCTCCATCGGTGCCACTATCAGAATCAAACTCCGAGCCAGAGCCAGTATCATCATCTCTGTTCCCTGACTCAAAACTAGCCTCAACATCCTGTTCTCTTTCTGATCCATCAGACTCAGAGCGTCGGCTCACTACCTCCTCGGAATTGCTGGTCTCAGTATCCTCCTCACTCAAAATTGGCTCTGAGCTGCTCCAACTTTGAGCACCTCTGCCTCGGCCTCGATGCTCATCTCGACCGCATGCTGGGGTCTGTCTATCTCTCCTCCCGGCTGTTGAAGGAGGTGTTACTGGTGTTGTTGCTACCACTGGTGCCCTCGATGCAGGTGGAACCTGAAAGGAAAATATCCGGGTATTAGCCACAGTATGTATGATGCAATATGTAGTATGCAGTATGAGTATGGTACAAAAAACAGATGCAGCATGGGTGCGGTGTGTCAGTGCAGTGTGTTAATACAGTATGTCAGTATAATGTGTCAGAAAGCATGGTGGTTTATCATATGAGTATCGTGTATCAGTGTGAGTACAATGTGGGGAGCAATGCAATGCAGGAGGAGAAGGGAAGTATACTTGGATATCGTGCAGAGTGAGCAACATCTCTTTCCTCTGCACCATGTGAACTAGGGAGCCAACTACATGAATAAGACCCTTCGTATAATTTGTGGGAGCCTACAAGTGAAGATGAGTAATCAGTATCTGAAAAGGGAGAGCGCGAAATACAAGTTGTCAAGAATGGTCCACACCTGAGGTGCGCCTGGGGTTCTGACATACCTATGCCCCACCTTTAAGGGCTCGATCGGGAGCTAATAAACTATCTCGCTTGGCCACTAACAAGGAATCGCGGTAGGAAGTGCCAGCCAACTAGCAGCCCGTACAGCAGGAGGGGCCTCTCCGATACCAGCCTCAGACTTCTGAGTAGCCTCTCCAGGCAAGGGAACACCCCGCTATATCATCGGTGCAAACTCTAGTCAAGGGTGGCATGAGATGAGTCATGATGAAGGCTGTATAGTCGCCCTTCCCTCTGAAGTAGTTGACATCCAGCCCAACCATATACTATATAATGCTATCAGCTGAGAGGCAATCAGATGTCCTCATGGATGCTGGGGGCAGCATAAGAACAACTAGAGCAGGCAAGCCCAGTGAACTAGAGAGCCAAGCAGCTGAAGAAGGCCCTCCGTATACTCTGTGGGAGCCTACAAGTGAAGTTAAGTAATCAATAACTGAAAAGGGAGAGCGCAGAATACAAGTTGTCAAGAATGGTCCATACCTGAGGTGGGCCTGGGGCTCTGACATACTCGTGCCCCGCCTCTGAGGACTCGAACGGGAGCTAATAGACCATCCCGCTTGGTCACCAACAAGGAATTGTGGTAGGAAGCGCCGACCAACTAGCAGCTCGTACAGTAGGAGGGGCCTCTCAGATATCGGCCTCGGCCTTCTGAGCAGCCTCTTCAGGCAAGGGAACACCCACTATATCACTGGCGCGAACTTCAGTCAGGGGTGGCATGAGATGTGTCATGATGAAGGCTGTACAGTCGACCTTCTCTCTGAAGCAGTCGGCATCCAGCCCAACCATATATTGTATAATGGCATCAGCTGAGAGGCAATCAGATGTCCTCATGGATGCTGGGGGCGGCATAAGAACAACTAGAGTAGGCAGGCCCAGTGTCTGGCGTACAAACCTCTCACCCAAGAATCAGGCCCAGAAAAATGGGCCCTCCAGCAGGATCTGGTATTGGGAAGTAGCCCAAGCCCCGGCGTACTGGTCCCTAACTTTGGTTGGCATCATCGCCCAGGGCTGCCAAGTGATCTGCAAATAGAGGATGCACAAGTTGTTAGTAGCTGTCAGTTGTCAGAATATGAATTAGAATGATGGCAATGTGAATCAAGTGGAAATGGCTGTGAGTTTTGGATTACCTCGTGGGCAATCACCGTATCAAAGTATCAGCGGTAGAAGGTGAATGTCTTGTCCTCGCGGCTTCGAATCCAGCACCGGCCGTCACATCATTGGGAGTAAGGCACGATTGGAGGAATCTCGTCCATCAGCTTTAGGGCAAGGGCCAGGAAATAGGTGTAAACCCATAACTGCAAGAAAAGATCAACGGTGTGAATCAATAGATATAAAACAAAAAGTATAAAGTAGAAAGCATAATGTGTGAATAGATATCAAACAAAAAGTGCAAAGCAGAAAGCACAGTGTGCGAATAGATATCAAATACAAAGTGCGAAGAAAAAAGCACAATATATGAACTAGAAAATGCAAAACAGAAAGCGTAAAAAGTAAACAAAATTCAAAGTGTAGTGCATACCACTCAGGCTCTCCAGTAGCCTTTGACCTTGTCTCCCTTCATGTGGGAACTCGAGCTCATTTAGCCGTACAATGTGGTAAGGCCGGCTCCACCCCAGTCGTAAAACTAGACACGGGGCAAGGTCACAAGGGTGCTCAACAAGTATAAACCAATGGTGTTCCACCTGTTCGCGAACAAGGTGGTACCAAGAAGATACATCAGGAAGCCCCAGGTGTACTACTCCACCTCTCTCTGTGTCTCTGGCTAGCTCCCGTGGAAGCGCTCGTAAAACCATCTGTATTGCACCATCGTGGTCTTCTTAACACAGGGCGTGCTCCGAGCAAATACATCCATGCTGCCTTCCATCGGCCCATGTCCATATCAAAATGGATCGAATCACCCCCGACTCCTAAGCCCGTGATCATCGAAAAGTCGGAAGGCGTCATCGCCATCTCCACAGTAGAAGAGTAGTGGAAGGAGTTGGTAGTATCACACCACCGCTCTACTAGTGCTCTGAGTAGGGCTCGGCTAGCCATGTGGTGTGTTAGCCCGGTTTACAATAAGCCAAAGCTTGCCTTATCAACAAGGTCATAGACCCGGCGGGGGAGCTTCTGATACTAATCCCTGGCCATCACGATCCCGTTACCCCTATAGGAGTGAGAGTCCTCCTGTGGCAAAGAAAGAACGAATAAGATGAAAGGAAAATAAAAGAACGTTAGACAAATAAAGGCAGTGTTAAAATGGTTAGAAGATAGTCAGATGCAATTGTATGAAAGTAAGGTTTGTACCTCAGTAGCGCCGTAAGAGATGTGGGAGTCCGGCTCCCTCAGCAAAGTATCCTCCGGCACGCCATCGATGAAATCATCAAAGCGCATCATGCCTCCATGCGCCATCGTGTGCATGCGGGGATGGTAAGTGGCTGGATCAAAGGGCCTCATCCTCAATGGAAGTAACTCAGGCTCGAGCCCTAGAGTGAACTCTGTCTCGAAATTGGCGACAATGTCCTCTGCCACCTCTTCGGCCCCGACGATCGCTGGCTCCTCAACCTCCACAGGGGATGGAAGTACAGGTGGAACCTTGAAGGGGTGTCACTGTGTGGAAGATCATCTACCATCTTGAAAGTGGGTTGAAAACTGGCGAAAAATGGTGAAAAAAGAGAAAATAGAGAAAACTTGGAAAAAGTCAACCCTAGGAGAGAGAAAATGGGAGAAAAAGTCAAAATTTGGGAAAGTTCACAAAACCCAAAAAAAACTCGATGGAAGCAAGCCCAAATTGATGAAAACCCAAAAAAAGCAATGAAAACAAATTATGATTGGTTCAAAGTATAGAGGATCAATGTGGTTTTACGAATAAAGTTTGCATGGGGCATTGGAAAATGCATACAAAGCATAAATCTAGAGAGAGGAGCACCTAGAGAGAGAGGGCAAGTGATTTCAGTCATGTGTGTGGGAGGAAATGACGTGTGGGTGTGTATTTAAAGAGGCCCAAGCTGAAAGGACAAAATTGCCCCCAAAATTTCATTAATGGCTGGCCGGCCACTTTTTTGGCCCAATGCTGGTTTTGTTCTCCTCTTGTACAGACAGTCTATAGGAGGCCTTATTTTAGTCTTGGGAGGATAATTGAGGTACGGAAAATTGGCACAGATTCAAAGGATCCCGGGATTATGTTCCAGCTGCACCATTCCCATGGTGTGCTAACACGGCCCAATTTCAAACCAGAGCAAGTTGTATCCTTTTTGAACGTTTTGAGGAGTCTCTGAGTAGTAAGTCGAAGGTCTCAGTAGGGTGACTTCGAGCGCCGCACTCTGTTAATGCTTTTCAAGATTTGTATGCTTATGATCTTGCACGCCAGGCTTAGCATTTTCTCGTGGAACATGCATGTGCATTCATCATATTGCACTGTTTTGCACATTTGCTTTTATCGCACTATTTTGTGCAATCGCTTGTTTGTACTATTTTGTGCATTTGCTTTGTATCACACTACCCTATGTATTCATCTTATCACACTATTTTTTGCATCTATCGCACTTGTTCACTTTGTGCATCTACCGCATTTGTTCCCTTTGTGCATCTATTGCACTTGTTCACTTCGTGCATCTATCGCACTTGTTCACTTTGAGCATCTATCGCACTTGTTCACTTTGTGCATATATCGCACTAGTTCACTTTGTGGATCTATCATACTTGTTCACTTTGTGCATCTATCGCACTTGTTCACTTTGTGCATCTATCGCACACATTCATCGTGGTCTTTTGCATTGTTTTGCCTGGTCATGGCATTTTTAAAAAAAACTGGCTTCACGAAGTGTGCAAGTCCATCTTCCAACTACATTTACTGTGCCAATGCATATCATTTGCATTTTGCCCCTGAACTACACTGGTTTGATTCCTTTCAAAGGGATACATAGGCAGCTTTCAGGCTCATCCAATTTAATTTATGTCGTGATTGTTTGCCCAAGACTTACGGCCTTGTCAAAATGGGTCGTCTCTAGGTTTTGACATTCACTCACATCATTTGATGACTTTGAGCTCTGTCAAAGAGGAACAACTGTAGACATTCCATTTTTGACCGCCCTTACGACTTGGGCACCACAGAGTGATCACCCGATGATCAATTTGTATATGCTTGTCAAATGCTTGAATTCCTCAACCGGAAGCCTCAGCTTTGAGCCTCAGAAACCTACAAACTTTGCACCATTGTTTGGACCAAAACAGTAGCTTTTCAAACCTGACCATCTAAGACCAGTAGGCCCACTAGTGGCTTGCCGGCCACTAATGGTGTACGGCCGGCTCCTATTAGTGGCCAGCCAGCCACTTATGAAAAACCAGATATTTTTGGCCAGCTATCTCCACAGATGCATGTATCATTCCAGCTGTATTTGTTTGGATATTTCTGAGGGTCTTTCATATATTTATATATATATCTGACTCTCTGTTATGATATAGGGTGAGAAAAATTTTGGTTGGAAAAATTTGTGCAGCAAAGTTTTTAAAAAAATATTTCTCTCTCTTTATTTCTCTCTCTCTCTTGCAACTTTCATACTCTTTACCTACACTCCCTAAACCAAACTTGGAGGGTTCTTTACTGAGGTGTTTAAGCTTGCATATTAGCTCTTGAGGGTGTGAGGTTTATAACTCAAAAAGGATACTCCTCTTGAAAAGGTATAATTCATAGCTTTGTTTCCCTTATTTATCTACTATATTTATTGCTATTTTTGGGTTATTTTTCACCTATATTTTTGGGCTGAAACTTGTGCTTTAAAGCCATTAAAGGTAGAGGGGTGGACCACCCTTCTTTGAAGCTTGATTCCAAGGCTTTTGCCCTTGTGTTCCCCATCCTTTCATCAACTTTTTTTGAAATTTTTACCACTGAATTTCAAAGTTTTTTAGAGGCTAAAAATCATGTTTTGAGGTCCCAAAAATGGAGGGGTTAACCACCCTTCCCTTGGCTTGTTTACTAGCTTAAATTCTTCATTATTGTAGCTTAGTCCTTTAGCTCTTTTGACATCATTTCCAGCACTGTTTTAGCCTATTTTAGGACTGTTTCAAGTTGTTCATGTCATTCATGCTTTGTTTGATAGGCTTGTAGTGTAATGGTCCTCATAGGTTTGGTGTTTTAGGCCTCAGCCACCAACCTATTTAAGGTGATATCATTTATTTAGTGCTTTCCATACTTGTGATCATCTTTAATCACCTTTGCATGTCTCTTATTTCTTGGCTTTTCATTGCCTTCAGAGTTGTTTCAACCGATTGGTTGTTTAAAGCTTGAGATAGAGAACATTGTGCTTAATGGTTTAATTTTCTTGGAGGTACATTACCAACGGCATGACATCTCTCTCATGCCTAAAACAACCCTTTGTTTGATACTTCTCTCCATTAGTGGACTCAATCTTCATTATTGGACTTAATTGACTAATGAAAGGAAAGGTAATTAAAATGGAGTAATAGAAATTGGGGCTAAAATGGAATAACATAATAATATGGTTTGGGGTTCAACCGGACGTTAGTTGAACCTATTGAACCTTAGACCATTTCATATTTACTAGTGATGATAATGGTTTGAGAGTCAATGTCAACCACTTCCCTTGATCAATCTGATGATAGGGAGGAGGTTTTGTTGGTCATTTATTTTCCCTCGTTGAGCTTTTGTCCAATCGAGCCATAGATCATCATGCAACAACTTTGCATTGTTGATGATTTGCGACTTGATTCTACCCCTCTTTTGAGCAATTTCATGATGAGGAGAGGCAGAGAAGATGAATATCCCCTGGAAACACTCTGTTTCTGCTCTATTCATTTTCTGTTATAGTAGGGCCATATTTACATTAGTGGCCGGTCAGCCATCATTACTAGCCGGCTATCCACTACTTCTGGCTGGCCAGTCACTTTTGTGTCAACAGGCAACGTTGTTTTCTCATATGGCAGAGCAGAAGTAGAGGCAAAATAAGAGCTTTTTCTATAGGCAGAACAATCTTAGCAGCAAAACAGAAGTGTTTCCCGGAGGATGTTCACATTGGCATGCACAGTTCACTACGCTGCTCGAGTTCAATTAGTTGTTAATTTGTTAATTCAATTAGTTGATCCCATGTGTAATAATTACTGAATTCCCATTTGTAACTAATTAGTTAGTGTAATTATTTAGTTAATTTCAATTTGTAATAATTAGCTAGCACAATTAATTTATTTCATTTGGTTTGTAATTGCTAGTTAATTAGCTTAGCTAGGCTATTTATTCGGACCCTCTTGTGCAAGGCCAAAAATGTAATAATGTGCATGTCTTCCAACCCCACGTCTTTCTCCTTTTTATTTACTTGCTTATGATGGATAGCATAGAACATCATGTTTTAAATAACATTTTCCATAATTTGCATCCATTCGTCTTGCATGCATAAGGTTCGGTTCATCATTCTAAACAGCATTATAATTTATTACTTCCTTGAGTACGTGCGCCACCACATGCTATTAAAGTAATTCACATGACATTTTAGAGAACCGAACCTCTTAGTTACATTTTTGCATGTTTTGCATTAGTCATTTTGCATCATTAGGATCATGCATTTTTCCTAATTATTTTATCTCTTTTTGGCTTGCCTTGGAATACTAGGTAAGCACTTATTGCTTTAGCATACTACATGAGTGTTAGTGATGCCATGTCAAGCATGATTATCATGAGACTAAGTGCTTAAGTGATATATCTCTTGAATGCCTGTGGATGAAGGCTAATTGCTTAAATTGGGATAATTCGGTTGACTTACATATGAGATCACTTTTTCAAGTGACACATATTCGAAACAATTTTCAAACAAACATGAAATCAAAGTGTTAGAATTTTTACAAACTAGTCTATACTTGTGTGCAACACATAGTAAGGTTATCCAAATAAATGGAACAAGAGCATATAATGTAAATAAGAATCATATCATGATTAGTAGAGCCCATTCTTTGATCAGGCGAGTGGAGTGCTCAATTCATGACCTTCCCCTCTCGTACCTAAATTCCTGAGCCGAGACACTTTGGTGATGACAGATAAGTGGCCTTTAACATGAGTCTCGGGTTTCCTAAATCTCCCAAAAATATTTACATGGCGACTCTGTATTTGGCAAAGCAGTCCATTTTTGGCATTTTGATTCAAAATCAATTTTCCAAAAGAATTTTTAGATTTGGACTCATTTGTGTTTATCTATTTCACATTGCACTTGTGGAATCAGATTCAGAACCATGGGAGTCTAAACTGTGGCGCTATCGTATCCGAAAGGAGCACGAAAAGCAAGCTACAGCTTGTTATGTCAGTTTTGTGCATACATTGTGGTTGGGTTTTATTTAATTTTTGTGGGCAGTTTGTGTCCTAATTAGTATATATATTTTGGAAGTTGGTTATAGTTGGTTTTTTCGTTCATACTTGTGACATGTCATTGGATTAAGGTTTGGTTATTTATTACTGGACTATTGTTAAATTTATTCAATGTGATTATGGATTCATGTTTAGGCTTACATGTGCCTTGGGCTAAGGCCCTGTGGGCCACCGTCGGTCATGCCCGGGTTTGAAGTGTGACAATGGTGGTATCAGAGTTATAGTTATGAGTTGCATATCCTTCATTTCATCATTTAGACGAGGTCCAAGTCCCTAGAGTCCTTAGTAGTGTGTGGCTGAGTTAATTTTGTTTAAGCTTGTGTTGAGCCTTTCTTGATATCATTTTGAAGGTTAAGAGATGGCATCTAGCTATGTACATTGTTTGGCTATTCCTTGTGAGCCTTTGGATGAATGTATTATTGTGTCTACTCCATTAGAAGTAACAGTAGTGTTGGGGGATGTACGTAGATCGTGTGAAGTAGAGATAGATGGTAGGATTTTTCTAGGGGATTTGATTTCTTTAGAGATTAAGGATTTTGACGTGATTTTGGGGATAGATTGGTTGGTGAAGCAATCACCAATTGAAGGTAAGGGATGATGATGTTTCGAAGACCGCTTTTAGAACCCGTTATGGGCATTATGAGTTCTTGGTGATGCCTTTTGGTCTCACAAATGCACCAGCCGCATTCATGGATTTGATGAGCAGTGTATGTAAACCCCAACTAGATAAATTTGTGGTAGTATTTATTGATGACATCCTAATTTATTCGAGGAGTAAGGAGGAGCATGAGCAGCATTTGAGGGTAGTATTGTTGACTTTTAGGAAGAAGAGACTGTATGCAAAATTTAAGAAGTGTGAATTCTGGTCGACCAGTGTATCCTTTTGGGGTCATGTGGTGAGTAAATATGGGATATCTGTAGATAGCACGACGGTGGCAGTAATTGTTTTTTGGCCACGACCTACTTTTGTGACAGAGATACGCATCTTTCTAGGGCTTACTGGATATTGCAGACGGTTTGTGAAAGGATTCTCCCATATTGCTTTGCCATTTACCCATCTCACCAGGAAATAGGTAAAGCTTGAGTGGAATAATGATTGTGAGCGTAGCTTCCAAGAGTTTAAACAAAGGTTAAAATCATCTCTATTCCTTGCCTTACCTACAGATGGTGGTGGTTTTGTGATTTATAGTGATGCTTCACAACAGGGTTTAGAATGTGTGCTCATGCAGCATGGGAAGATGATTGCTTATGCGTCACGACAGTTAAAAGTACATGAGAGAAATTATCCTATGCACAACTTGGAGTTAGCGGCAGTGATTTTCGCTCTTAAGATTTGGCAACATTATTTGTATGGAGAGCCATGTGAGATTTACACTGATTATAAGAGTTTAAAGTATATTTTCACATAGAAGGAGCTAAATTTGAGGCAAAGAAGATGGCTTGAGTTGCTAAAAGATTACGATGTGAATATTTTATATCATCTGGGGAAGGTAAATGTGGTGGTAGATGCTTTGAGTAGGAAGGTCGCAATTAGAGATGTAGCGGCTTTGTCTATTGAGAATTTTTTGGTGAAATACATGAGACGTTTGAGGTTTGAGGTTGTTACGCCTGGTGATAGGGCTTATTGTAGATAATTGACAGTTCAACCAACCTTGAGAGAACGGATTCGTTTAGCCCAAGAGATTGACTCCCAGTGTGAGCATATTAAAGGAGAGATGACAGAGGGTAAGGATGTAGACTTTGTGGTTAGTGATGATGGGTTGCTTAAATTTTGTAGCCGAGTTTGTGTTCCTACTGGTGGTGATTGAGGAAGGAGATTAAGACGGAGGCACATAGTTCTAGTTACAGTATTCATCCCGGAAGCATTAAGATGTATTGGGATCTTCATGAACATTTTTGGTGGAATGGTGTGAAGAGAGATATTATAGAATTTGTGGCTCAATGTTTGGTGTGTCAACAGGTCAAAGTAGAACATCATAAACCCACAGGGAAACTGCAACCTTTACCTATACCAGAATGGAAATGAGATCATATTACCATGGACCTCGTGTGTGGATTACATTGTACTAGTAGTAATCACGATGCAGTTTGGGTAGTTGTTGATAGATTAACCAAGTCAGCACATTTTATTGTAATATGGATGAACCATTCTCTAGATCGATTTGCACAGCTATATGTGAAGGAGATTGCTACATTGCATGGTGCACCTGTGTCAATAGTGTTAGATCGGGGCCCTCATTTTGTGTCTAAGTTTTGGGGTGTGTTACAGTCAGCTATGGGTACTTAGTTAAATTTTAATTCAGTTTATCATCCTCAGACAGAGGGGCAATCGGAAAGGACTATTCAAACCCTTAAGGATATGTTGAGGGCTTGTGCTAGTGAAGAGGTAATTGGGATGATTATTTTCCGTTCATGGAGTTTGCGTATAATAATTGTTATCATTCTAGTTTGGGAGTAACTCCTTATGAGGCTTTGTATGGGAGGAAGTGTAGGTCTCATTTGTGTTGGTAAGATGTTGGTGAAAGGCAAATGTTGGGACCTGATTCGGTAGAGGATGCTACACAGAAAATTATCACCATCAGAGAGAAATTATTGATTGCTGAGAGTAGACAAAAAAGTTACACTGATCATCGTAGGAGAGATTTAGAGTTTCATGTGGGGGATATGGTATTCTTGAAAGTATCACCATGGAAAGGAGTTATCAAGTTTGGAAAGAAAGGGAAGTTGAGTCCTAGATACATTGGACCATTGAGGTAACTGAAGAAGGTTGGTGAGGTTGCATACCGTGTTGCTTTATCCCTAGGTTGGTAGGAGTGCATAATGTGTTTCACGTGTCTATGCTGAGGAAATATGTGCACAGTCCATTGCATGTGATAGATTTTGAGCCGCATCAGAGTAGAGAGGATTTTTTCGTATGAGGAGATACCTGTTCAATTCTTGGATTTGAAAGAAGAATGTTGCATACGAAGCCATTAATTAGTTAAGGTACTGTGGCGTAATCAAGTTGAGAAGGCAACCTGGGAACGCAAGGATGAAATGCGCGAGAAGTACCCACATCTATCTCTCATGATTTACTCAGGTTAGTTTTGAGGATGAAAGTTTTCTTTTAGGGGGGAGAATGTGAGAACCCAAATATAAAAATAAAGTAAATAATAATAATTATTATTTTACAAACCTCAAATATTTTACTTGTGAATCTTAAAGTGCAATTAAATATTTGGAGGTCTTTTAATTAATTTAAAATCTAAAAATAATTTATAGTGAAAGACTTTAATTTTTGATGCAACATTTATTATTATTAAAAAAATAGAGCAAGAGGTGTGACTTAAACTCTAGACCACAATTTTCATAAATAATGCTCTTACCATTTGAGTTGCTTACAGTATATAAACATTTTGTATATTACTTATTTATTTGACCTACACATGCTTTGGGTGTGCCCAACCACTAGTATAAAATAAAATAAACCCAAACCCTACCCTCTTATTTGTTCATCACAAGTTAGCAACACCCGTGAGGGAGAAAAAGGGAGAGAGAGAGAGAGAGAGAAACTTCAGCAACATTGGTGGTCAACAACTCTAAGTTATTGTCCTATTTTATTATATTTATATATTGTGACGGTTCATGTGTGTAATATGCTTGTTGTTGGGAAGGAATATGAGAAACGGATGTGTTGTTTGGGTGCCAAGTTAGTGGTTGGTGATGAGAAATAATGGGTGTAATTCTTAGTTCAAAAAAATTTTGTACAGAACCACAAACATTAAAAATTGAGGAATCATACCGAACGGATGAATTTCGAACTGAAATTTTTACAGTAAATTAATTACATATTGAACCCTATCAGAATTTTCTCATAATTTTTGGAAGTCAAAATCTATATTAACTGGTGCGTTCAAATCTATCCAGAAAATTGGTGTAAAACAGTAAATTCAAAAGTGTCGTTCTCATTGGGTATGAATCTGAAAATTATCAAATTAACGTCATTAGAACCGATTACGAGTCTAGTTTCTTATATTTTTGTCCTTGAGTTGATTGCCCTGTATACTAAGAGAACCATTAATTTCTTTAAAGTGTTACAAAAAAAAACCTGTTTGGATATAATTAAACTTAGGTTATATTAGTTGATATCTGAAGGGTTTTGGAATTTTTCTAATAGCGTGGAGTGGGTTTTAATTTTCAAAGCTGCCATATAGATTGGGAAAGCTTGTTTAAAATTCTATTTTATCTTAAGGTTACTTTTAATTAAGTTTCGATTTGAACTCATGTCTTGGGTAATTTTAGACCTTGAAGAACATGAACTTAGGTAATATTTAAGAGTAACGGTGAGTTGGGTTGAGCCGTGTTAGTGCGCTTTAGTTTGGGGTTATTAGTTTTTTCTTCTTTAGTAATTTTAAATTAGTAGTGACGTGTAGTTTTCATACTTCGTTCAAGGCATTAGTTGGCCTTTAATACTCTATTCGAGGATTACATTATTATGTTTTCAGGTGAGTAGTTCCATGCTACATATTTTAATAAATGTTCCCACCCTGAACTATTGGAATATTAAATTGTTGTTTCAGGACTAAACTGTTTTGATAAATTATTATATTATCAATGGAATTAAATTATTTCTAAAACATGTGTAAACTTGACATACTGTAACACTAATTGTTATGGTCTCATGTTTATAAATGGTGAACTACCATTGTTTTGCGAAACTGAATTGTATTGATTATTAGGAATATCTGCATATAAAAGTCGAGGGAAATTATTTCACTGTGTGTAGTGACTCTGGCCATTAGGGAATAGATCTGGGTTGGGCCGTGATGACTCTAGTACTCAATGATTGTAAGGAAAAGACCTATGTTAGGCTAGGTGACCTTCAATCGGATTGTCTTAGAGAAACGCCCGGGTTGCCACCCCGAGAATAACTCTTGGTTCGAAATTGGATCCAACGGGCTTATTTCCTTAAGAACTGTGTGGCATGTTACTTGTTATTCTTGGTACCCAGAAAATTATTGATGATCATGTTGTAATCTGTCTTAAATGGAGAATGTCATTTGTTATGTTCTTAGCCTTATATGCAAGAACATGGTGCACAGTAATACATTATACAAAGTTCCTCGGGGACACATAGTATGGGATTGTTACGCAAAAGTTCCAAATTAGTCACATCACCCAGTCAACTTTCTACCAATCAAAATATATGGTCTCAACATATAGAGTTCATCATTTAGGGCGCTCAACTTGGTCACACGATTACAGAATCATAATTCCAGTGGTTTAGTCATTGAAGACGGTAACATAATAAATCACCCTGAGCATAGGTGTAGATATATATGTGCATGTGCAGAGTCAATCAATATCCCAAAACGTATTTCACAAATTTCCCAAACGGGGCATATACCTCCAATGAATACAGTCTCGATCATGTGGGTCTAACCAATCTAGATACACATGCAGCAGATATGAAATATATGCCGATCCGAATCAAATAATATCCCAAGCGAAGATGAACAAACGTACTAATTCAGAATCAATCAACACATAAGCATTCATTTGTAAACAGTATAGATACCTGAGATAATGGTTACAACATTCTGAGTGCTTTCTGGATGAGTGTAGATTACTCCATCCTGAGTAGCAATTCCTACCACTGGTACGGATTTAGCCAAGGCAGAGGATTCATTCACATTTCGTTCAATCCGGGGACAGTTCCTTGCCGTATGGTCCATTTTACCATATCTATAACGAGCCCCAGAAGTCTGATAACAAACTCCTCGGTGTTTCTCACACTGGTGGTGGCAAAGGTTCTTGCCGTAGCGGCAACTGACGCTATTGTCTCAAGATCTCTGCCAATTCTTGTACTACTCTTTTCGGACTATCAAGTCGGTTGTGGAAGAACCTTCCAACCCGTATGCCCTTAATTTGCCCATACTCTACACAAATTCTTATCAAACTTTACAAATACTGGGATGCCCAATACGAAATTAAACACAAAATCACATGAGTACATTCACACATAGGCACATTGTTATATTCTCCTTTCACATATCGTACGCAATTAATCACTTACGTCACAGATAATTGCATATTTATCAAATATCGCATGCTGAACATTTACTAAGTAATATATTACTCAAATCATGTTCATATTTCAAATAGAACACCCGTAGGCAGAATTGAATGCACATAAACAACTTTTCATGTATGTGCATTATAAACAAACAAACTTGTTGTACACATTAGTGTAACAATTTATATCTCATATTCGAAATCATGTGTGGTACTTCTTTTAGTGTGACATATCATGTTGGTCAAGCATATCAACATATCTCATACAATGGCCACGGTATTATTTCCCCCGGCGAGGGCCTGTGCCACGGTATTATTTCCCCCGGGCTAGGGCTTCATGACCATAAGCCACAGTATTATATCCCCTGGGCGAGGCCTCCGCTAAGGATACCACAATTATGTTCAAGGAGAATTTAGGAAATCATTCACTTATACAAACATAGCATTATACTTAATACAGAGATTCACAACTATGCATATACCAGAGAGCATACGTATCCAAAGGTTTACCATGCAAGCAATTACAAATTATAGCACATGACTGTTCATACCGAAACACTTAAGCATACTCTTGATGCTTTCAGATTTATATTTACCACGTGAATGCATCCTAGATCTTTTCTAGACGCTTATTGCTCTTTTGCACAAGTGTGTGAGTTATTAACTCGTGCTCTGATACCACCTCTGTCACGACCCGAACCCGCCCCCATGGGTTAAGGACGTAACCGGTCAGTAATCCTAAGATTACCTACGGCCTCAAACCAAAACGGACTTAAACACATCAGAGTAAAGGGGGCCAAAGGGAAGCCAAATTTAAAACTTTGTCCATAGAGCTGTGCTTACATGCACATCAAAACAAACCATACATATGTACGTTAATAACTCACAACAAAAAGTGTAATGACATAAGATTCTATACAGACAGGATCATCCAAACTAAGTCAACCATGAAAACTATATACCGAGCGTATTCAAAACTTCGCCAACCTGACAAAATGTAAATATATACAAAGCGCGAAGACGGGGCTCGTGCGTGAGACACAAGGGCTGACTCTCTCAAAACCTTAGTTGCTCCATACAGACTTCACTGAGGCTGGTCTGGACTTCTCTTGGCTCACCTACAAACAATGAATGAGCGCGAGCAAAAGCCCAGTGAATAATATCAAATCAAATACAGGAGTTACATAACAATGTAGAACAACATGTTCCAAACGGCCTTAGGCCCAATTCCTATTTCTATTTAACGGATATATAACTAAACGAAATTCAAATCAAGTGACTATAGTTCCAAACATTCTGGCCTTTGGCCCATTCAGATTTCCATTCATGTCAAAACGGCCTTCGGCCCGTTCATTTACGTCAAAACAGCCTTCGGCCCTTTCATTTCTATCAAAATGGCCTTCGGCCCCATTCGTAACGTAAAAAACGGCCTTTGGCCCATACATTCATGTCAAAAACGGCCTTCGGCCCACTCATTCATGTCAAAACGACCTTAGGTCCATTCTATATTGTCCAAACGACCTTCGGTCCACTCATTTCTATCAAAACGACCTTCAGTCCATTCATTTCTGTCAAAACGGCCTTCGGCCCGCTCATTCATGTCAAAACGACCTTCGTCCACTCATTTCTATCAGAAAACCTTTGTCCATTTATGTTTATCAGAACGACCTTTGGTCCATTTGTTTACGTCAAAACGACCTTAGGTCCATTTATTTCTATCAGACAGAATGACCTTAGGTCCATTTATCCATATCGAAACGACCTTTGGTCCATTCGTCTCTATCAAAACGACCTCTGGTCCATTCATTTCTATCAAAACGACCTCTGGTCCAATTACTTTCATGTCAGACTTTTGCCCACAATCCCAATCAGCAATTCCAGCAATTCATAAAGCTTATGAGGGAATAAACAATTGGACATTCACAATTATTCGAATATCGATATTACTCACAGTGATCGGCTTGTGGATTTGCCCTGGGAGCTTGACCCTACACGTTTCATGAACACAAAAGGGTCATTAACAGTTTAATCCGTTCTTTAATTCACATATTCCTCTTTAGACTTTATTATTACCTCATTAACTCATTTACAATGCTTAACATATGCCTAAGAGTGCTTGCAAGTGAAAGAGAACGGAAAACAGAACACAAAATGCAAAAGCGGGATTTCAGAAAATAAGGTCCCCGCTCGAGCGTGGACTTCCCCGCTCGAGCGGACCCTTAGGTCTGCAAAAGTACTGGTTGCCTTCAATTCCAACTCGAGCGTGAACTCGGCCGCTCAAGCGTACTGCCTGTCTACATAGCTCCCCGCTCGAGCGTCAAATTCCCCCGCTCGAGCGGGACGCACCGTCTGCAAAAAAATGCTGGGAGCTCATTTTCTCCGCTCGAGCGGCACTTCACCCGCTCGAGCGGACATCGAAATCTGGGTTTTCCAAATTGAGTTCTTGAGCTTCATCTCGACATTCAAAGGCTCTAAATGCATGATTTCGATCCAAACTTCACATAATCATGTACTAACTTGGTACAAACATAGAATTTCAACATATTGAAGCACAATTTCATAATTTATTTGCATGCATGTCTCAAAATATCACAACCTCATCACCAACATGCTCAAATTCAAAACATTCAGGACTTATACTCCCAAGATTTGTACATGCATGCCCTCTTAACTTCATATTCACTTCAAATAATGTAATTAGTGCTCATTCCCATAAAAATTTAACAAAGACCTGCTTGCATGTGGGGTTACACTACCAATCTTTCATAATTTCACAAATTACATGCTAGATTTGTGATTCCATGGGAGTTCATTACATGCATGCACATATCAAGCCTCAATTTAACAAAATGATCTCAAATCATGCTCTTGATCACAAACAACCCTTGAACACACAAGATTACACATTAAACTCAGGAATTCAAGAATCAATGCTTACCTAGAGGCTCAATCTTCACAATTATGGCCCAGTCTTGCACCTAGCCTTCCCAATTCACAATTTTGAATCAAAATGCCCAAGGTGCCTCCCCCTCTCTCTCAAAGTCATTCTCTCTCTTTTCTAGAAGAGTTAACTTCAGCCAAAATGATATAAGGGTGAGGAATTGATCATAATAAGGCCCCTATTTAGCCCCCACTCAACACATTATTTCACTATAAAATATTTGTGCACTTAATTCATCAGTTTAAATCGATTTAATCTGACCCAAATCAATTTTCAATTAAACTCCACTGTAGGCTCCAAAAATTACGCCAATCAAAATGGCGCGATCAATTTCGGGTTCTGTGGCCGATGGCGCCCCCAATTTAATTCCCAAAGTAGTTTACTCAAACAGATATTCCTACAGTGAACAGATAGAATTGCAAAATCAATAATGGCACATAAATCATGCTGAACACATAATCACGTTCAAATTAAGGACCAATTTTAGCATATTACGGAATAGGGGTATCACACAAGCACTCTGCTACGGCACTTTGAGTAGCAGTACTATAATCGTACGTTTGCTACCGTTAATAATTCTTTATTATTTATCTGCTCTTTACAAGTAATTATGTTAATGTTTATGTTGTTTGGAAATCGGTGAGAGCGTTGAAGACTTTTGTGTACATCGGCATGACTCTGGTACTGCTCATGCATTCTAGTTACGGTTAATAGTTAGCATTAATGTACTACAACCTGTAAGTTACTTATGACTCGCGTATAAAGAAGACATACGAATTATTAATATATGTGCATTGATTAATGAAAAAGGCATTGGGGATGTAAACCCCACTTATGGAAACATGATATTTTGAATGTCCTATTATGGCCTCCTATAATCTGGTTGATTTGACGCATCTTTTTATGACATAGATATCTGCCTAGGATGGATTATCGAAATGAATAATCGGAAATAGAACCACAGGTTGCCTTATACGTCAAAGAATTGAAATACGACAACATTGTTATATGACCGATGTTATGGTGTGAATTGGTCCGCTCTCATGAATAGTACTGTAATGGCGCATGTGTTTCTGTAAACAATTATTATTAATGCTCTGTTATATGCAGACAACTGTGTCCATCTGTAGCATACACATCTACTTACAGCTAATGATGGCCATTAGCATTCTGTTATCGCATGTCAATTATGTAACTATGTGAAGAATTCAAAGAATGTGAATGAATGATGGAAAGGAAGTGTATACTTTCTCATGACTCTGGAACTTTGTAAGATTCTGAACTAACCTGCTCTGATGAAACATCTAGGCCTATGGCCAATCTTGCATTTTCTGGTGTGAAACAAAGTGTTGTACGGAATAAGTGCTTACAATGTGAGTCACCTCTAGAATCCGTGTGAGACACCTCTTGAAGTTCATACATGCGTGATAAGGGGTGTATGCCATTTTGATAAGGGCGGTATGCCATTCTGATAAGGGCTGTAATGTCATTCTGATAAAAACTGTATGCCATTCTGATAAGGGCTGTATACCATTTTGATAAGGCGCTTAATGCCATTCTTATAAGGGCAGAATGCCATTTCTTCTTAAGGGCTAAAAGCCAACCCGTTCAAGGGATTAAAGCCATCATGTTTAAAGGTTGGGCCTAAAGGCCATGTTGAAACTAGTACAAAATCTGATTAATCATTTGATCTCTGCATTTACACGTGCATTGATATGTATCCTCTTTTAAGTTGAGTATCGAATTGCCTGAAGTACTATTATTCACCGAGCGTGACTCACTCTGTGTTTTTATCTGATTCTGTAGGTAATCCATCTGGAGGTAAGTCTTAACCCATGACGCTTGTCTCTCTTTTGTCAGCCTCAGGGGGTCCAGGCACTTAAATGAAAGCCTGTGACAATTTTTGGAGCTTTGTTAAGCTTTAAGCTTTGTGTTTTAGAGTTGTCTGTCTAAAGAAGTAATGCCCTGTAACTCCTTTCCTTCCCCCGATGTCTTGTTAATTTGCCCAATCATGGGGCTTGGGTCTGCAATTATTTATGTAATGCATAACTAATTTCTTGGATGCCGTACCTATGCGTCTATTATCCGATGCAAAGTTTGTGGGAAATCCTGGCATGATAGTAATAGCTCGATGGACGTAATTTTATAGTTATTGTACGTTGTTAAAAAGCTTCCATTCAAGCCCCATACGTTATGTATATACCAAGTTAAGGTCCGTTCTGAGTAAGGTTCCCCCCAAACTTTTTAGGGACGAGTTTAGGTGTGGACACTACATGGTGCAACGGGGACTCAATTGCATGACCGTCTAGGACAATCATGTTATTTTGGTTTTAGCTTGTTATGTCGTTTCGTAGCATACACAATGTGGTTTGGTTTTTTGTTTAGAAATTATTTAATTTTTGTGGGCGGGTTTGTGTCTCGTTTAGTATAATATTTTTAGAAATTGGTGTAGACGCCCCATTTTTTACCGTCCTTACGACTTGGGCACCATCACTTTTGCACACTAATGATGAATGTTGTGCTTGGTCAAGTGCTTCGATAAGTCTTCAGCGAAATGCACAGCTCTGAGCCTCAAAACCCTACAAACCTTGTTCCTTGTTTTTTGCACCCCAAAACCCCACCGCCTTTTCAAACCTAAAAAATAAAAATATAATAAATAAATTAATAATATAACTTTAGACCTGCAAGGCCCATTTTTGTGGGCTGCCGACCCATTCGCTTTTGCTGCTAGGCCACCCTTGTGCCTTGCCGGCCAAGTGTCCTGCCTGCCGGCCACAAGTGTGTTTTTGCAGTATTTTTCTGCCAAGCTATGCCCAACAGTTTTGCCACAATGTTTTACATCTACCTACATATGTAAGGATGGATGTTTTGGGGAGTGTGATGTTTTTTTATAAAATAGAGGACCTCCTCTTCCATTTTTTGTGGGTTATGAAAAAAATTAGAGCAGAATTAATTTTTTCTCTTTAGATCTCTATCAATGTTCTCTCTCTCTTCTCTCTCCTCTACTCCTCTCTCGCTCCCGTCTTCTGCTCGTCCTCGCTCTCTTCGAAATTTCTTAAGCTTTTGTCTATACACCTCTACCAAACCTTGCCAATTTTGAGATGAGGTACTTTTGAGCCATTTGAGCTCTTAAGGGTGATATGTGTTGAATTATTGTCTTAAAAGTGGTTCTTCTCTCAAGAGATATAAGGCTAGCTTGTTTCATTGCTTTGGTTGCTTTTTCGTCTATTTCCTACATTTCTATTGTTTGGGCTGTGTAAAATCTGTATTTTTGGGCTAAAAACTTGTTGTATAAGGGCTAAAGGGGTGGAGGAGTGGTTCACGACTTTCTTTCGCACATTTGCTATCTCTAGCCTCTCCCTTGTGTTTCCCACCCAATGACAATATCTTTTTTTTGGGATTTTAAAATATTGAATTTCAAAGTTTTTCAGTGGCTAAAAAACAATGTTTTCAATTCCAAAATTGAAGGGGTTTAGCCTCCCCTTCTTGTGTCTTGTTTACTGGCTTACTAACTCCAATGTTTTAGCTTATCCGTTCTCAGTTTAATTTTTGTCTTAATTCCAGCATGTTTTAGGACTATTTAGCACTGTTCTAGGCTGCTTTCAGTGGTCCATTGCATTTTGATCCTTGTACATTGCATACTTGTAATGTAAATGTCCTTCATTGTTGGCTGGTTTAGATTCTCCAGCCACCAACCTATTTGAGTTGAAGTACATTTATTTCTTGTTTCCATACTTGTTTTCACCTCCTATCACTCTACTAACTCCTCCTTTTCTTGGATTTTGCTTTCCTTTGAAAGTTGGTTCAAACTGTTAGCTTGTTTAAAGCATGAGATTGAGGTCTTAATGCTTAATGGTTTAATCTCTTTGGGGTTTATTACCAACGGCAAATGACATTCCTTTTTTCCTACAAAGAACTCTTGTTTTGATGCTTTTTCCATTAGAGAGACTTCAAGCTCACCTTTGGACTTATTGATTAAAGGATGGAAAGGTAATTAAAATGGAATAAATTTGACTAATAATATACAAGATAATAACTTGGTTTGGGTTCAATCGGACGTTAATTGAACCCTTTGAGTCTTGAGTCGTTTCATACTCATTATGTGTGAAACGGTTCAAGAGTCATTGTCACCCTTGTCCCATTGAATCATTCATCGATAGGGGGAGGTTTGAAGAGTCTTTATTTGGTTTGCATTTAATTGAACTTGCACCTTTGGTTCCATAAGGCATCATGCAGTGATAATTGCATTCATTGTATTGTTTATGAATCAATTTACTACTCCTGTTTGATGATAATGAGGGTAAAGGTTCTGCAAACAACCTTGAGAATACCATATGCATTTGCTCTATATGCTCTTCTGTTGTAGCAGGAAAAAACCAAGGCATCAAATGGTTGGCAAGCCATTTTTTTGTGGCCAGGCAGACCCATCAATTTTGGCTGGCAGCCACCACTTCTAAGCCTGCCGCCCACACTTTTGCAAAACCAAAGTGTACTTTTTTTCTAGCAAAATAGAGTTTGGTTTTTGAGGTGAAAACCTGTGCAACAGAGGCACTCTGGCAAGCAGAATAGTGGTCTTTTTTCGGGTGGAAATCCTGCATGTAAGTGAGCATACCTCGTTTACCTAGGCGGAGGTAGTTAGAATATGCTAGCTTTAAGCACTTCTTTCATGTTATTTTCCTGTAATAATTAGTTTTCGTATTTGATTTTGTAATTTAATTGGTTAGTTCAATTAAGTTAGTCAATTTGTTGTAATATTTAATTAGCTAGCTTAGTTGATTAATTTTATTTGGTTTGTAATTAGTGGTAATTAGCTTAACCTAATTAGTTTATTCGGACCTACGTGCGTAAGGACGCAATGTTGTAATAACGTGTTATGGTCTTTTCAAAACCCAAACGTCCTTTCTCCCTTTTATTTACCTGCTTACGATGGGTTTTGGTTTAGAAGATCAATGTTTCATTTAGCATCTCTTTGTTTGCATCCCGCTTATATTGCATGCATTGAGGCTCAACGCATAAAATTCTAAACTCGCATTGTTATTACAAATGCCTTATCTGAAGTACGTGCTTAGAAACCGCATGCTATCAAATTGATTCATATGTGCATATTAGTCCGAGGCCTAAGTAAATTGCCATATTGTATGCGTCGCA